>JACEFZ010012391.1:342500-582500 GCA_014155875.1 Cepaea nemoralis
CCTGATGACATTGGCCGTTGGAGCTCGATTATGGTGAGCTTCGGTTGAAGGTAGGCAAGCGTAGTTGATTAGCATTACTAGGATACTAGGCGGCTGGCTCTGTTCCCAACACTCTCACTGGTCTAGGGAGATGATGCCTGATTGAAGAGCGGGAGTGAATGGTAAGCGAGAATGACTCAAGTCGGAATCAGCACAAATACTCATAGCCGTCATCCAAGATCAGTTGTGGTAAAATACATCGCAGTTCACTCCACCAGTATATTCGTTGAGTCGTTTTTGGAGTTCAGATAGTTAAGCTGTCCTGTACCATCATGCCTCAATTTATGCTGTCCTGTACCATAATACCCCAGAGCCACATAGATCTCGAGGTGAACGTTGCTGCATTATAGAGCCTGAACTCGTATCTTAGAGAGAGACCAACATTACCTCGTGACATGGGAGCGTCGTCTGAAGATATTTGAACCATTGGTTTTGACATGAGAGCGTCGTCCGAAGAGATTTGAACCATTATCTCTTGACATTGTAGCGGTCATTTTTTCAGCCTGATAAAGAAACACATTCACGAACACGCAACTTATCTGTAAATGTGAGGATCATGCCGATCAATAGCTGGTGATCAAGTGGCGCATCCTCGGTTGTTTAATTGTCTTATCATCTTATAAATGATTAACCGCACTGTCAGTGTCAGTTGGAGACCGTTTTCTGGATGCTAATAATGCATATTGCATTATTAATAATAATGGTGTAGAATATACTATATTTGAAAAAACTATCAATTACCATTTTGGGATCAAATGGATGCCACTATACATAGGGGACACACTTGATACGGAAGATTATTGATAACTGATTTATATCAAGATTTGCAAAGTCAGTGATTGTCGGATCTTCAATTATGTCACCTTCTCTGGATGAGTGTGTCGTGTAAACCAACAACATTTCGTCACAATGACATAGGTTCTACTGAAATCGAAGTTTCTTTCAGTGCTGTTCAGGTTTGCGAGATAATCAACGCCTCGCTGAAATTGTATCAACGCACAGTGGTTATCCTGGTGCATATCGACAGAGCATTACAAGATATTGCTCAACCTGATAGCTACAGTTGAGTAGCAAATAACACTCACATCAGTCAGGCTCCTTCTAAGGCTGATCACAGGCATCGTGCCTAGGGTGTTATTCTCGTAATTTGTTTAACCTACGACAGCTCAACATTTTAAACCTGTACGGAAACTTGATGGATTAACGCCCAAGTAAACCGTTCTACATATTAACTCATCAGATTGGATTGGACAACTATTGAAGATTATTTCTACACCATTATTACGAACATAATCATTTGTCGAATCGATTGGATTGGACAACTATTGAAGATTATTTCTACACCATTATTACGAACATAATCATTTATCAAATCAATTGGATTGGACAACTATTGAAGATTATTTCTACACTGTTATTACGAACATAATCATCTATCAAATCGATTGGATTGGTCTACTATCAAACTATTGGAAAATGTTTGCTGATTCTTGAGCTGAGTATTATATTTGTTTGTGGTTTGTCAGTAATTAGTTATAGTCAAAATACTGTAATTTTGCACGCATTCATTTTGTCTTTATTATCGTAACTGTGATGACGTCATAGGTGCGATACACAATTTTGTGCTATTTTGTGCTGTGAATTCTTATTCGCGGTGCATTATTGATTTGTTTACATAATGATAGGATTTCTTTGATAAATGCTTGAATCTAAAGAACTTTAACTCTGTCTATACTGTAACTGCTGAGTTATAGGTCTTGTTTATTATAAAATTATTTGTCATTTTTCATTATTAATGTATCTAATGGTAATTTATTAATTATTTCTTTCGACTTTCTTGGATTTTATCTGTCGATTTTAATACTTATAAGACATGTCTATGGTTTGGTAAACTTCTTTTTCCATTTCTCACTTTTGATTATTATTATTGAATATTGTGGAAACATAAAAACATGTCATCTTTACAGGATTTTGTTGCAATTGGGAAAGTTGCAGGTTTGACAGGAGCAGGATCTTATATCGTGGTCGGAGAAACAATTTGCAAATTTTCAAGCTCACGAAAGGAACGAAAGAGTTGCGATAAGACAATTGGAAAAGGATCGACTAGATGAACAAGAGAGAACAAAGATTATTTGAGAGGGAAAAAGATGGCTATGGAAAATGATAGAATTGCAGCTCAAATTAGCAGCAGATAAAGAGAGGATAGGCCGCAGAAAATGACAGAATTGCAGCTCAATTGGTCGCTGATAAGGAAAGGATGGCATTGCAGATAGCTGCAGATAAGGAAAAACTAGATAGAGAAGCACAATTAAGAGAAAAAGAGATGGCTTTTAATCTTGAGAAATTGAATACAGAAAAGCTTCTGAAGGAAAAAGAATTGGAGAATAACTTCAAAATGAAACAGTACGAGAAGGACAAGGATGAACAGATCGCTAAGAACAAAGTGGAGGCACATTCCACAGATGCCATTAAGAAATATAATGGGGTGATAAAGACATACTCCAACTCTGATTCCGTCTCTGCATGGCTAACTAATTTTGAGCTAATCTTGAGACACTATGGAGTTGCAGAAACTGAATGGGCAGTTTTGCTACATAGGCACTTAAGTGGTGAACCTTTACAGGTTGTAGAACTAATCCCAGATGAGTTACGTAGTGACTACTCATACATTCGAAAGAGACTGCTATCTCATTTCTGTCTGGACGAATTTGGCCTTCGTGCATCATTCAAAAATCTTATTCCTAAAGCAGGACAGACGTTCCTTGACTTCTCCTCTTTAACTCAATTGACATTCGATAAATGGGCTCGATCAGCCTAATGTTAATGATGACTACAAGAAGCTACGTGACTTGATTGTTAGAGACAAACTGATCTCGGCGGTTCCTCCGTCTATGTCTACCTTTCTTATTGAACAGAAATGTTCGAGTATACAGCAGATGGATGAGAAAGGAGAGTCTTTCTTCGACGCCCACAAAGACATATTTAATAATAGTTTTTCCCCATTAGTAGAGACAAATGCATGTGATAGATTCCCTCATAAATCAAGGATGCAGGGATACAAAACACAACAACAGTCTGGTGGACAATATCAAAGGAGGGAAAAACAACAACAACCAAAGTATCAACCTTATGTTAAACACGAGAAAAAGGGTGTGTGGAAAACTTGCAAATACTGTGGTTTCACCCACGGCTCAAATCAAATGTGTGACAAACATCCGCAGTTTGACAGTTACATAAAGAAATTAGCACTTAGAAATAGAGACAGATTTAACACCTATCAAAGACAAACACAATGCTTTAAATGTAAAAGTTTTGGACATATGTTTTCATCTTGTCCGTTAAGACAACTGTATAAAGAAGCAAACATAGGGATGCTAACATCTAGTAGTGACAGTGACTCGGACGAGACTAGTCATGCAAATACGGTAGAGGTAGAATATTCTCCCATCGACCCAACTTGTGATACCTGCCAGATCTTTCATAAAGAGGGCAACTTGACGTGCGGTCATAAGATACACGTGCAGGAGACTAATGCGGTCCAAATTACCAATGGATCACTGGTCGTACAACACGCCATAGTGAATGGAAAGAAATGTAGCTTAGTACGCGATTCCGGGTCGAGTATAGTAGGAATACATAAAAAGCTGATTAATGAAACCGACTATACTGGAGAGCATGTGACCTGTAGAACTTTTGGAGGTAGAAGAGAAAAGTTTCCAGTTGCCTGGGCTGATATAAACTGCCCATATTTTTCTAGGAAAAATAAAGGTAGCTGCGTTGCCTGACCCATTTGTGGATGTCTTTATTGGAAATATCCCTGAATTATGTGATGTTTCGCTTGAAGACATAACAGAATGGGAAAGGAAGCATATTGTTGCAAACACACAAATACATAAAGAGAATCAATTACCTCATGTTGGTCTGGTTTCAAACACACACATGTCACATCCAGTTATGGATGGAACCTAAAGATAGTAAGACAGTTCAAGCCGCAGCAATAACGCCGCAACACGGCATCACGCCGGTAAATAGACAACCACAGGCATATATTATGGCAGTGACAGTTCCTTCTTGTGGACCGAAGAATATGCTTATGAAAACAGATACTTCATTTGGTTTGGTCGATACTTTCTTCTGGTTGGTTTTCTTGGTAGGGAGTATATTATTTATCATATCAAACAAAGTAATAAAATGTATAGCTAAGGCTACAGGGAGTTTGATTAAGATGTTACAATATGGTGTACGCCGGAAACTGAGCCATATTATAGGTATATATGATGATTCTGTACAATGTATTCGAACAGTCCGCCGAACGGCACCCCATGGCGAATCTGAAATCCCTTTGCAGGAATCACATTCGATGATCAGTTCTAAGATCATTCTCAGATCAAATAGTTGTGTTGTGGTGGATGGTACCTGTTTACTGTCTGTCGTATACATTCTTCCACAAGGGTATAGGAAAATACTACATCTTGTCTTGTACTCTGGGAGAAAGGTATATGAATCACACAAACGCTATGAAATTACTCTATCATTGGTGAATTCTGTTCAGAAATTGGCTAAATATCTTTTAGGAAGAAAATTCTTGGTCATCTCAAAATGAAGTTTACTAACCGTAAATAAAACATGTAGCGTCATTGTGATTGTATTGTCATCATAAATATTGTTATAAGTGGAGTGTACTGTATTCGTATCATTGTCTTGTTCATATTAACAATCATATTTTTTTTTAATGAGCGATTATCTTTATCTAAAACCTATGCTCAAATAGACTTAGTAATAGCGAGCATGGCGAAATTTATATAGTTTTATAGATCATATCTGAGATGGCGGAGGATTCTGTACACATGACCGCGCCTGTAGCGCCTTTCTGTTTATAGGAATTCTTATACCTTCTTTTTGGTCTTCAGAACTCTCCTTTATCATTCTACATTTACTATTTAAGGACATCACAAACATAGCATCCATAAAACTGAAACAGTACATCATCGTACATTCCTAGACAGATTTTTGTTTTGTCGCATTCGGATGTTTGGTTTTACGATAAAGCCAAGTAAAACTGAAATGGCATTTCAGGAAATTCAATTTTTAGAACATAAAATAATTTAGCTGATTTACTCAGTAGACTATAAAAATAAAGAGAATATAAAAGTTTTACGTATATATATATATATATATATATATAATATATATATATATATATATATATATATATATATATATATATATATATATATATATATATATATATATATTATGTTTCTGATTTTTTTTTTTTAAGTGTAACATTACGGTAGGATGACTGTGGCTAAGTCTGAATTACCACAGATATATATATATAATTATTTTTTTTTTAAAAGAAAGTATGGACGTGAGTTAGTCACTTGTTGTTATTATTATTTCAGAGAAACAGGTGAAAAGTTTCACGTGGCTAGATGGGTGTATTGCGGAAGCGGCATAACCAATTTGTGTGGCTTCATTCTGTCACAAGCCAATATGGTAGTATCGGCGGTGGTTTGTAGATAATTTTAATTGTGTTAGTATAAGAAAATTATGAACAAATTCATTATATTGGAATTTTCAATATTGGACATAAACTCGAGGACAGAGTCTGTGCGGATCTCCGATAAAATTAATTAAGTATATCTGAAGTGATTAACATGTTTCATAAATGAATATGTTTATTGTTTTAATGTTATGTTTATATATTTTGTTTTTATTGATATTTGTTATTTTAAGTATCCCGACATTAATGTGTTGTAGTTCGTAACGTCAGTAGTATGTGCTGTGTTAACTATTGATCATAATACATATCATTTTCACGATGGATGAAGGAAGAGAAAGGAATGAAAGAAAATTAATAGACACAAACGTATAGTAAACACTACACATTATATGATATATAGATACATATAACAAATGAACAACACATTATAGATATATAACACAGTTATATTGAGAATAGTTTTCCTTATCGACATGATGTAGCGAAAAGAAATGATGGTGTACCAGGTTGACTTGCAGTTGTGTGGATATATGTATTCACGTCAAGGACAATCAGTTGTCGACTACGGATCATGTGATCGTTGGGTATGCAACACTGGATGGTGTTTTTATTTAACTGACGGCACTCGGGGTTATAGAGACCGTTAGTAGTTTTAAGGTGTCAACATATATACGCGATAACAGATCTTAATATATGAACTGGCGGTGTTTGAGCATTAGTTTAGTTACAAGTAGTCGGGCATGTTAACGCGATAACATCTCAAGGATCATTTATAGAATGTAGAGGTGGCGGTGTTCGGGACTTGTATTTTAGTCCGGTGTTCAATATCCCACGATCTAGAGTGGTTCACGTTGACAAACTAAGTTCCAAGGACGGTGAATGCGTTGTCTATCACAATAGGATGTAATTTACGTCGTAGACATCATTTGCTTACATGTCAAGATAACATAGAAAATGGTCTAACGATCATTTTCATTGTAGAGGGGGCAAAGCTGTCATGTGGAAAATGACAGTGGTGCAGGCAATTGATGAGTTATCGCATCAAAGAAGAAGATAAAGAGTGGCACAAATGGTGAACATTGTGACACCAACATTGAACGCAATTTAGACGTCATAATACGACGTCACCTAACACCGTAACGGCTTAAGCATTAGTTGTGTTCCAGCTTACGAAGTGATAGGATGTGTTTCAATACCAGTCACGGGACTCAAGCCGTTACTAATTCGTAAGTCACCAAAGGTTAAGCATGGTTCCAGTTACGGGCAGCCTGATGACATTGGCCGATGGAGCTCGATTATGGTGAGCTTCGGTTGAAGGTAGGCAAGTGTAGTTGATTAGCATTACTAGGATACTAGGCGGCTGGCTCTGTTCCCAACACTCTCACTGGTCTAGGGAGATGATGCCTGATTGAAGAGCGGGAGTGAATGGTAAGCGAGAATGACTCAAGTCGGAATCAACCCCACACTCATAGCCGTCATCTGATATCAGCTGTGGTAAAATACATCGCAGTTCACTCCACCAGTATATTCGTTGAGTCGTTTTCTGGAGTTCAGATAGTTAAGCTGTCCTGTACCATTATGCCTCAATGTATGCTGTCCTGTACCGTAATACCCCAGAGCCACATAGATCTCGAGGCGAACGTTGCTGCATTGTAGAGCCTGAACTCGTATCTGGAGAGAGAACAACGTTACCTCTTGACAAACAGAACAAAAACAGACGAAAAGAGAGGAGAGGCATAATGAACGCGAGGCAAAGCGTCTACAGGAAGAGACGCAAGTAAAACTAGCTGAAATGGAAAACAAGCGTCTACAGGAAGAGACACAAGTAAAACTAGCTGAAATGGAAAACAAACGTCTACAGGAAGTAAAGTTAGCTGAAATAGAAAACAAGCGTCTACAGGAAGAGACGCAAGTAAAACTAGCTGAAATGGAAAACAAACGTCTACAGGAAGTAAAGTTAGCTGAAATGGAAATTGAGAAAGAGAAGATCAAGTGTCAGATGCAAACTGAAATCGAGTTAAGAAAACTAGAACTATCTTCGAAGGGTCAAAGTGAGGAAAGCAGAAGACCGTCGCAGTCGTCACACAGATTAAAACTGCCATATTTTACAGACCGGGACCAACTTGAAAACTATTTGGCCAGGTTCGAGGCATCAGCCAAAGCGTTAGGTATTCCAGAGAAGGATTATGCGATACGACTTGGCGAGTTTCTTACGGGTAAGGCACTAGACACCATGTTCAATTTACCTGTAGAAGAAAGAAACAACTACACTATCTTACGTCAACGTTTGCTGACAAAGTTCCAACTAACTGAACATGGATATAGAACAAAGTTTAGACAGTTAGTGCCAGAGACAAATCAAGATTTCACAGACTTTGTTAACACAGTAAAGATAACACTTAACAAATGGATGGAGCTCGCAGAAGTAGGGAAAGATTTTAACAAATTAGTAGATTTAGTGTTAAGAGACAAAGTATTAGCTTCATGTAATACCAATTTAGTGGCTTTCTTTGAGGAACGTAAGCCAAAGGACATAGACACAATGTCTCAGTTAGGGCAAAACTACATGACTGCACATCCTAACGTATCTATTGGGAAACTAATGAGTGAGGAAATAGTCTGTGCAGCGTACACTAAACAAGACCAGAATCCAGTCATCAGACCAAGGGCGAAAAGTGTGGATTCAGCACAGAAAGGTGAGCAGCAAGAACTTCAAGATAATGGTTTCCGAGGAAACAATGTTGGTAGAGTAGGACGGTACCCATATAGAAGAGGGAACTTCCAGAGACGTCCAAATTATGCCGGATGTTGGAATTGTGGAAGCTGGAGACACAAGGCAGCGGAGTGTGACGTGCAACCAGCCAGTGGGCCAACAAATAATAGGAAGAAGGACATTATTTGCTTCAAATGTGGAGGGACAGGGCACGTTAGTTATGAGTGTACTATGGGAAAAACAGAGCACTCTAATGCAGCGCAAGTGATAGAGACCATTAATAATGAAAACTGTAGTGGATGCAAACCTCTGTTTGAAAAAGAGGGTCAGCCGGTACTATTGTGCGGTCATACAGTGAAAGCAGGATCAGCAGTGCATGAAGGAGGAAGTCTGAAGCTGCATCAAGGATTCGTCAATGATAAACCAGCGTTAACAATTAGGGATTCCGGATGTACGTCTATCGGAGTCAGGAAAAGTTTAATAGTTCCCTCGAATTATACAGGGAAAAAGATTAGATGCATAACATTCAACGGCACAGTAGAGTTCTACCCATTAACCATAATAACAGTAAAAATACCATATATCACTGGAAGAGTGACAGCGTGTGTTTTGGACTCACCAGTGGCTGATTTGATCATAGGAAATGTTATAGGAGTTAAAAATTGTACAGAAGAGGAAGTAGTTTATTGGGACCAAAAATATAGTGTAAGCAGTAATGAGGTAGTTACCACAAGAGAACCTAAATTAGAGAGTATAGCTGAGGTAGAAGAGGCACTTGAAGTAGACACAGGAACTCAGGACAAGGATAGTACAGCTGAGCAGATGAGAATGGATCCCAAATATAGTGCTAGTAGCTCCCAGAGACAAGATACTACTCGGAACAAATGTTTCCAAGGGTGTAGTAAAGTGAGACATAGGCAATCAAAGAAGGGTAGATGGTGCTTTGGGAGGAAGAACAATGGTCTCACTCGAAGCTTTTCAGATAGTACCTTTAGCACACAGAGACCGATATACTAGAACAGCTCAGGATAGTGCATGTGCAGGGCACACAGGCATAAGGCGTAGGCAGCAGAAAGCAAGGTGCCAGGAATATGGGCCAAGATTGAATAAAGAGTTCAGACTAAACAGAGACTCAAGTGTAACGGTGCAATATGCAGATAGGAAAGTTGAGTTAGGTCAAAAGAGTGGTCGCGACATTACTGACCCAGCGCTAGGGATAGCAAACAGATGTTGTAATTGTAGAGGTACCATGAGTCATGGGTACATGAAAGGTAGACACAGCATCGACAGGAATCAGAGGAGGGTTAATGCAAGAACAGAACCACTTGACATAGGGTCGGTACACAAATAGTATTGTGGGGTCGTGAAGTAGTAAGAGACCTGTGGGTACATAAGTATAATGCTTTCCTATGATGTATTATTATGTGATGTATTAGTTCATGGATTGGTACACAAGATAGAAAGTTGTTTGTATTTATGTGCGGGGAATATGGGAGGGTACTATGAGTATTTGATGCATTATTTAGGGTGGTAGCTGACTTGAGGTGGAGCCATACTTAGGGCTACCCAGGCAATATGTCTGGGTCACATGTTTAGTAAGTTTTAGTCTCCCAATATTTGAAAACGAAGTTTTCTTTTAAGAGGGGGGTGATGACATAAGCCTGGGTCATTGACATTGAGTTGAGTGACCGGGCATGAGAAAGAATGGAGATGAAAGTGGGAGACAGTAAAGTGACTGACCTGGCTATGAGAAAACAGCCAGTCCTGAGAAATAAAATAGTGAGGGTAGAGAAAAACCCTAGGGTGGATGGGGCGAGAGATAGGGTATTTTGTTGTGTGAAGTCAAGGGACTTCAGGGAGTTGAGTTTGAGATACCGAAGGAGTCGGTAGTCCGCGGAGAACGGTGTTGTGTGACTCTCCGAGCGGTGAAGGCAGTCCTGAAACCCAGAGTGGGTTACATAGAGAGCAGTGGCTCCGACCCAAGGTGTGGGTTGTATTGTGGGAGATCAAGCCGTGAATAGTAGTTGGACTAAATGTCTGGTGAATTTGAGATTCAGCAGGCCGTGAGAAGCCAGTGATGTGTGCTGGTTAAATTGTGAGGAGGATATTTATATTCTATGGATTACATTATTTCTGGATGTATAAACATGTTCCGTCTGTCCGTGTTATTTCTGTAATAAAGGATTATGTGCGCCAACTGAATCTTGTTTAATGACTGGTGAATGTGCACTGCGGGGGTGAGTTATATTGCAAGACAGTTAGATATCTCCATTGACACACCAGGAGTATTCGTTACCTAGACAACGACCATCACACGACAATATCATGAACATATCATCGTAAGAACTTCGTGATATTATCATCAAGAACGACGTGTGACAGTACGCTTGCCCTTCTAACGCTATGATTAACAGCCAACCTGCTACTCTTGTCTGTTAGCCGGTTTACACCAGCCCCAGGCAGTGGGATTATTGAAACAATGTCTTTGTCTGACTTGGCCATCCTGTCGCTGTATAAACCTTTCATTAAGGAATCGCCTAGTATAATATGTGTACAGTCAGGTCGTGCTGTCTGTACATGTTGGTTTTCAGCACGTCTCGCCCGTTGTTTCAACCATTTCCGATTATCAGCAGTCTGTATGTCTCCATTTGGTTCCCCCGATGTGTCTTGTAGGCATTTATTGCCCGTTGGCAGCATGCTAAAGCACTGTACGTTTTCTGGTGACTTTTCTTGAAGTACTTCGAACCTATTGCTTATTTTGACGTCAATGTTCAGCAAATTTTCATCTCGCAGGAGTGCGACTTCTGTCTTGAGAGCATTGTAATCACTACTTATCTGTTGTTTGCTTCAATGTTGGTTGAAACAGTGACAATGAGCGCCTTTAGTGATTGTTCTAGTTCATCAATGCGCTGTTTACAGTCGCACGAATGTCCATTGATAGTTAAGATGCTATTGTTATCGGAGGCAGGTACTTCTTCAACAATGTCAACATTGGGTTCTATGTTGTTTTGGATACGCTCCATTGGGTATTCAATGGCCAAGAGAACTGGTGGGTTGGCAGGCCTCGTGTTGATGTTGTCATGTAAACTCATCGTATGAGTTAATTGACGAACATTGTTAGCTGGTGTGCTGTCGACAGCTGTAGTTGTGGGCTGCGTAGGTTCGGTGAATGCCTGTGTCGAGTTTTCAAGTTCAACAAAATCTACTTGTAGCCAGGAATTAATGTTTTCATTACTGCCCTGTGTCATGAGTTTATTTTTACTGTGGTACAGATGAAACGTAATCACTGGCGTCGTTATCAGATCCTCAACGTGGGCCCTGCGCTTATCTTGCCTGTGTTCAATTTGTTCAAGCCTGTAGTAGTTGAGTAGGCAAGTTGGGAATGCCTCATAATGGAGTGTATTATTGAAGGAAACAGTAACACACTGACCTGAGTTGGTGTGTTTGACGACTAGGCTGGTGGGATTCATGCATTTGGATAGCTTGTTCTTCACGGCCCTTTCTTTGTTAAGTGTGTAAGTTTTATTGACAGCCGATCGTAAACCTGAGCGAGTCCTTTCACCATTCACTTCCAATACGGAGCACTCTCCTTCCCCTGACATTATTGCATAATATTACGAATAACTAAACTTGAAGAACGCAGCAATCGCATTGTTATCTAGCCATGCCGCGGGCAATATGAGGTCCCGTGGTTGTTTCTGACACGCCTTGTGCACTTGATTGGTTAAAATTTAATAGTGTTCGAGTATCACTCGACATGAATATTATATATATCACACATTTTTGCGATAATCAACACTTAATCTAAAAACTATTTAACCACATCCACAGAATCACAACGAGAACATTGATATAAAAATCCATGATAGGTGATTCAGCTTGCAGTAATAATAATCCGAGAAGTAAGAGATACGAAAACACGTCTTCACTCTCCGGGTGTTAGAAGTGATAAGATACCAGCTGACCTAATTAAAGGAGGAGAAGAAAGCATACAAATCTATCAAGAATTATGTAAAAAGATATGGAAATATGGTATATGGCAAAAGATTGGAAGAGAACTATCTTCATTCCAATATCAAAATGGGAAACCTGAAATTATGCACCAACTATAGAACTGTTGCCTTGTTCAATCATTCAAGTAAAATCCTGCTAAAAATCATAATGGAAGACTTCGTAAGAAAATGGAAGAAGAGATTAACGTAGTTCAAGCTGGATTTAGGACAAGGAAGAGGGAACAAATGAGATCACATACTTCAAACACTTTTTTTTTTTGGGCTGTTTAATAATTAGAGAAGTGCCAGAGAATTTAATGTAAGCTATTCTCAGTTTGTGGATTATTCAAAGATATTTGACTTGTACAAGCATCAGAAACTTTGGAATCATGAGGAATATGGGCTTTCCTTCACATGTAGTACATCTATATTATAAAAGATATATCTAGACCAACAAGCAGCAGTTAGAATAGATGCGGAGACATCCGACTGGGTTTACATCAAGCAAGAGTCCGTAGGGCTGCGGCTGTCACCCTATTGTTCAACTGTACGCCCGAAAAATATATGAGCAAATGTCAGAGATGATATAACAGGGTCAGCAATAGTTGCCCTAAAATATAGGTGGTCATGAAACTACCATAGATTCGATATGCTGATGATACAGTATTACTAATCCACATCAAGAATGGTTATAAACAAGTTTTGCTATATCATTACAGGACATCGCGTCAACATACGAATCTTAAGCTGATTGTTGATTCTTTGCAAGAGTACACGGCAGAGTTGCCATTGCTTTCTGCGCGACCGGCTCCATACCCTCATAAGTCATTGGCGCGACATCGAACCGCTTCGCCAATTCTCGTGCCGCTAACGTCAACACGAGATTATTCGAGGTTACGGAGGAAAGCTGCTAACATCTTGACCAGGGAGAGGCACAGAAATGGTTATAGAATAATAATACCTCCACTCAAAGAAATAGTGAAAATCACCACTTATATCTTAACATAGCAAACCCAAAGATAATACATACAGGTAAAACTAATACAGAGAAAGAAATCTATGTTAAGGAGGAAAGATTGTGGAGGTGGTGGAAAAATTCGAAATACTTGGGTATTTATTACCAAACTATTGGTGACACAAGGAAAGGAATTAAACGACTGGACTGTCAATTGCCTCTTCAAAGGACTTAAAACAACAACTTCAATAAATTATGGAGTGGGACAGACAGAACTACAAAAAACAGATTATTAAGAGCATGCATCGTTTCCAATTGCAAACAAACACATGTGAGACCTGGACACTACTAAACAAGCTTAACAGTCGCATATAATGCCTTTGAACTATTACTGTTATAGACGGGTTCTAAGAATATCTTGGGGAAAAAAAGAACAAATGCATCCACACTTCAAGACTGAATTGTAAGCGGGTGCTGGCTATTGAAAGAGGTGTTCAAGCCAAGAAAATTGATATCATTGTGGTCACTTGAAACGTCATGAAATGGTTTGGCAGAGGACAATAATGGAGGGAGTATCATGTCCTGGAGAAGAGAGGGGAACAGAGGAAAGCCGAAAGAGAAGATGGGTGTAGGATGGACGTATGATTTCCAGAGGGTGTTCGGACGAGGGGACATCTTGTTGTGATCGAGAAGTATTTTCACGGAATGTTGTTGTATGGGAGCGACGGTTCTGCAAAATACAGGCACTAAAGGAATGAGGTTATAGATATCCCGGGTCCAGCACCGGAGAAGCATAAACAATGTTTGGAAAATTTCAAGAAATCAACCAGTTGCTGGACCGTGAAAAACCTTCTCCAACGGCACTATTTGAACTGACCTAAAGTCAACTACAAATTTTGCCTCAATAACATTCGAGAGTAGTGCAACAGAAACTCGGCACATGCGGGACTCCGGGCTGAGCCACAAAGCTGATGAAATTAAAGGCTTTGCTGACAGACATGAATTATGAAAAACTTCTACGACTCTTTTAACGAAAGCGGTCGAGGGTTCTACATCCACATGGCCAATAGTTCCAATCCTTAGTGCATATTGGGGGAATCATTAGTCACCGACAAGAAAAAAATCCTTCAACGCTGGGCAGAGCATTTTAGCAACATCTTAAATGCAACCTCCTCTATGTAACAAGCTACGTGGAGGGTCCCAAATAGCCCTATCACAATATTTCAAAATTATTCTCTTTATAGCCCTGGCTGGGATAGGTCTTTACCTGCCAACCCTCCTCCGTTTTCCCCGGACTCACTGTCACTCTTTCTTTCGACCTAAGGACCTATTTCATGTCGTGTTCCTCTGGCTGATCCATATATATAACACAGTGCTCGTTGGAATAAGCTAAAACTTGATTTATTAAATCAATACAGGACAGCACAGAAAAACACCAAGGCAGGTAACACAGAAAGTTCTAAACAGACACAACACAGATAAAGTTCAGGCACATGGCCTCAAGTAGCCATAGTCACAGACCCAGCTTCATATACTGTCCGATCTGTCCACATACATCTCACCCCGTTTGCCGGAATCTCCTTCCTTCCCGGTACTTGGGTGTAAGTTCAACAGGCTTCTGTAGAATCAAATCCACTGGTTGTTGAGGAATTGTTCATGGACTTAACATAGATAGGCTTCTTTCAATGGCCGGTACAAAATGGGTATGCCTGATAATCATGCGTAGACTCAACTTAGACTTTGCCTGCTCTCGGGCCTATGTCAATGAAAGGACCCGAGATGCACCATTACTGCAAATTGTCATTTCCTCAAGATATGCCCTTGCCTCTCTCTCAGAGTTAGGCACACCATGTGTGATATGGCTAATACATTGACCTGGCTTCATCAGACGTATTTGGCTCTAGCACAGAAGCTGTGTGGATACTGTCCGATTTGGTCACGTCCAACAAAAGAGGACCCTGGAGATGACAAACAATATTGAGCGACTGGGCGGACTCATGCATCACACAATCCTGAAGACCAATAGGGTCTCAGTTAATATATTTGACATATAGGATCTTGACCCAATGCAGTATATACCATACCCGAATGAATGGGCCTGACCTGTCAGGTAGCCCCTGGATTGGCTACGTCCGGGCTTGAGTCGACCTCCAGCTGGTTTATGTCAGGTTGTCCACCCTAGGAACGTTTTGTCTACAAGACACACATTCCACACTCATACCAAGCCTTTATTATTATTGGGCACATTCATTTCCATGCTTTCCTCTCACTTGCAAACCATGCCTTTCTCGCAACCAAGATCTTGTGGTGTGGTGCGCCTAGTAATCTGTGTGTTTCTCCCCGTTAAGTGGGGTTATATGGCACACCGTGTAGTTCCCCATTCAAAGAAGATACTACCCCTCCCGGCCGCCGCTCTCGACTGAGCTGTCGCCCCAATGTACCGGCATTGCCCTGCACAAGCCATAGTGTAGATAAGTTCAGGTTCTCTCAGTGAGATAGAGGAGTTCATTATCCTCCCGACATCATCCTATCGAGTGACAGACGAAAGAGATAGTCCTGTGGCTAGCATCCCCTGGCTCAAGAAGATAGATTATAGATTGGTGGACCCCATCCCCGTAGCTATCTAATGTGCCTATATTTAAAAGAGAGATGCTACTAAGTAACGGTAAGCCGTAGGAATCAAGATATCACTCGTCTATCAGCTGCCAAGAACAAGCGATATCATTTGGTAACTACTTATTCTTCAGATGTGTTCCCTTGCCATGCCAAGATCAAGACGCGTAGCCAGATCGGCTAACGGTCACCCCCTCCCAACATGGCAAGACTGCTGTTTTGCCATATCCTCTCAGTCGTTAAGACAATAGATATTTATAGGCCAAGCTTTGCCTGGACCAACGAAAACCCAAGTTTACCTTTCCACTACTTCAGTAGTATGTTGCATCTCTGTCGTAATCTTTAAATCACTTGACATGCTGCAACTATCAAACGGTAGGTGTTGGCACGGCCATCAATTGACCAGCAGCTGCACCAGTGCACATTTGACGCAAGGCGCTCCATCGGGTCTACCCGAAAGGAAAGACAAATATATACTCGCTCCATGTAAAGATTGTGGTATGAAGATAACCCAAAGAACCATCTTTCATGGAGATTTGAGCAAACAAGAGAACTGAGAGTTTCCGAAAGCCGTTTCCCCCTGTTTACCAAAAATAAAAGAATGCATAAGGACATGGGCCACTGGCGTTTCGCTACATAGGCCCCCTCTTAAGAAAGTCGAACCCTACGAACTTTCTACTGTCAGTGGTTCTGTTCGAATGACCCCACCCTCACATTCAACCATAGGATGCCGTGATAGGAAATCTGCTCCCACATTCTCCCTTCCAGGGATGTATTCGACCGTGAACTGATACGGTTGTAGGAGCAATGACCATCTCATTAACCTCGCGTTCAGTTTCTTAGAAGTTGCCAAAAAGGTCAGAGGTTGATGGTCGGATTGCACTTTGAAATGGACTCCATACAGATAAGGTTGAAATTTCTGTACCGCCCACACTAGAGCTAGACATTCCCGTTCGATGGTGGAGTAATTCCGTTCGGCGGGTAACAGTTTTCGACTGGCATATGCCACCGGACACAGCACCGAAGGATTATCTCGCCCTTCCTGCAACAGAGTTGCCCCAATCCCTATGTTACTCGCGTCGGTTCTCAGAACAAACGTTTTCTCCAAATCTGGGAGTTGCAGGACTGGCCTATCCACCAAAGCCTGTTTCAGCTTCCCATAAGCTTCTTCACAGCTCGGGGTCCAGATTATAAGATCTGGCGATCCTTTCTTCAGAGTCTCGGTTAACGGCGCCGCAATTTCGTTGAACTTTGGAATAAATTTCTGGTAAAACCCACACAGAGACAAGAAAGACCTAACATCTTTTTTGGATCTAGGACGGGGTGCGAGACGGACCTTTTCAATATTCTTTTCTTCCGGTACCAGTCCCCCTGGGGTAATAGTATGTCCCAGAAATTCCAAGGATTGATAGCCAATCATGCATTTGGCTGGACGGGCGGTTAACCCTTCCTCTTTTAACCTTTTGAAGATCTGTCCCAAGGACCTCAGGTGATCACTCAGATTGTCAGACGCGATGAGAATATCATCCATAAACGAGACCACAGAGGGATCCTTTAAAGGGTCTAATAACATTCTCATCATGCGAGTGAACACACTGGGCGCATTGCTCAGCCCAAAAGGCATCACCTTAAATTCGTAATGGCCGCTCGGAGTACTGAAAGCGAGCATGGGCCGAACCTCAGGCTTCACAGGGATCTGATAATATCCCCGACTTAAATCGATTTTTGAGAAGTACTTTGCCCTATTTAATCTGGCAAATAGTTGATTTGTGTTTGGTAACGGCTCAACTTGGAATGTCGTACAACTGTTTAAATGCCTGTAATCAATACATAAGCGGTGCTCCCCGCTTGGCTTCCTCAACAAGACAACCCCGGCATTATAAGGAGAAGTCGAAGGAGTTATGATGTCATCATCCAGAAGCTTCTGGATTTCTGCTTCCAGGGCCTTCTCTTTCGAAAAGGGCACTGGATATATTTTTTGGCGAATGGGGTCTTGGGTATTCAGAGTCATATCAAACTCGACCAACCCTGTCCGTCCTGGACGATCGGTAAGAATCTGTTGATGGGACTCCAACAAACGGATGACCAGTTCTGTTTCTTCAGTCGACAGATCAGGATTTATATGTACATCCTTATAGGTTTCCCCAGGTTGTAAAGGATACTCCCTATCCGCGTCTTCGCCCGATTCAGTTTCCATCGCGACCGCCATAGTCATGAGTGGGAGAGAAGTACCATCGGATCGTTCCTCATATTTTTTTAGGAGGTTAATGTGGAAGATTTTAGATTTCCCCCTGATCCGGATAGCATAATTGGTACGGGACACAACCCTTTCCACCGGGAAAGGCCCCTGCCAACCAATCTCGAGTTTATTGGAACCTACTGGAAGTAACAACAGAACCCGATCCCCCACCTTAAGAGACCTATCTTTCGTCCTTCTATTGTAGTAGGCCGCGTGTCTCTTCCTGGCCGCTCTCAGATTCTGAGCTGCCAAAGCCCAACCCGTCTGGAGTTTCTTCTTTAACTCTTCGACGTATTTATATGAGGATACAACTTCTTCGGAAGTTTCTTCCTCTGTCCAACATCTCAATAAGGCTTCTAAGGGACCCTTGATTGGCCTCCCGAATAGTAGAGTGGCTGGTGGCAACCCGGTCGACCCATGGGGAACCTCCCGATAGGCGAACAAGGCGGCTGAGATATACTCATCCCATCTGTCTGGTTTCTCTTGAGCCAACTTCCGAAGCATGGTCATCAAGGTACCATTAAACCTCTCTACTTGCCCATTAGACTGAGGGTGGTACGGGCTTGTGTGAATGTGGTTAGTCTGGAAGATACGAAAGACTTCTTCCATCAGCTTACCACAGAACTGAGACCCATTGTCCGTTAGGATCTGGTTGGGAAATCCCAACCTAGTAAAGGTCTCCATCAGTGCATCAGCCACTCGCTTAGAGTCGATTGTGGCCAACGGTATCGCCTCGCCCCACATGGAACAGCAATCCACCATCGTGAGAATGTACTTATTCCTCTTCCTAGTCCGAGGAAGAGGACCAACAAGATCGATGGCAACTCTCTCGAAAGGAGAGTTCATAATGGGCATGTCTCCCAGGACTACCGGAGCTGTCCAGTGTTTTGGTGCCACACGCTGGCACTCTGGGCACGACTTGACGTACCTACGCACGTCTCCAGTCATCCCTGGCCAGTAGTAATGGCAGGAAATGCGCTGGAGAGTTGCCCCGACACCCATATGTCCACTGAAAGAAATGGTGTGTCCCATATGAAGAAGCTGTTCCCGATAAGCCTTAGGAACTACCAGCTGTCCATGCTGGCGATCCTCCACTCCGGCTCTCCGGTACAGTAACCGATTCTTCATATAATACTGACCCCGTCTTGGTGGGTCAGAACTTTTGGGCAACTGGTTGAAGCAAGGTTGCAAAGTAGCATCCTGGCTTTGAGCAGCTCGTAACTCCCCAGGCAAGGGATTCACGATCAAGGCCGGCGTCTGCTCATCCTCCGATTGAGATCTGGTTTGCATCGCCCCTACGTACATGGGTTCGGTTGGAATCCCTAGAAAGACGTAGCGACAACCCAAGATCATTGGGAAGATAGGATCTAGCAGAACGGCTGCCTGTATAGTGCCGGTAACATATTTAGATTTGATGTCTACCTTCGCAATTGGAAGAGACATCGCTACCGCACTCTTTGTCGCCGTTTGAATCTCAATAGATTCCCCGGTTAGCTGCTCCGGGCTCACTAAGTGTGATGAAATTACAGCCTCAAACTGCAGACCGGTGTCATAGAGACACTCAACTGGTTGTCCGTTCACAAGTACCGTTTCTACTACTGGTGGTTTTTCTGAATCATTGTTCCCAAGATCCCTCCCTTCTACTTCCTTGTGAGACCCTTCCCCGGTTTCTACAAGACAAGCAGCATAGTGAGAGTCTTTCTGTTTACGCCGGCAATCAACCGTATTGTGTGTGGGAGATTTGCAATAGGCGCACCACTTTTCACTCCACTTTCTTTTAGGAGATCCAGGTGGACTCTTACCAGAAGGTTTCTTAATAGGAACTTTCTCGAAAGGATCCTCCTTCTTGGTGTGAGCTGTTTTAGGGTTCTTCTTCTTTCCAGACCAGGTGTCTGGTGGTCGGGGATTGGGTTGTGACAATTCCCCATTATCCCCATGAGCTAGCACATACCTTTCCGCCAATGTGTTGACTATGTCTAACCTTTCTGCCCCATTTTCAAGCAAGAAGGTTTGCAATGGCCTAGGCATCATCCTCTTCATTTGGTCCACGACCACTAATTCTTCCAAACTTTCATAGTCGTTAGCAAATCCAGCTAATGACATCCACTTCAAAAGGTAAGACTTCAGTCTGACACTGTAGGCTGCGAACATCTCTCCTGGCTCTCTCTTGGACTTTCTGAACTGCTGACGGTATGTATGGGCTGTCATCTGGAACCTTTTCAATAATGCTTTTTCCAGAGCCTCATAGTCATTCTCCATACCAGGTGGCAACCTTGAGTAGACCTCGTACGCGGTCCCCCTCAGGCCCTGCGAGATTTTCAAGTTCCATTTCCCACGTTCCAGCCCCATAGCCAAAGCCATCGACTGGAATTTTTGAAGATACTGGTCGATCTTCTCTTTGTGTTCATCGAACGGGAGTAATGGGAACTTCATTGCCTGGTATGGACCGCCACTAGAAGTTGTTGAGTCAGGGAGAACTGCGCCTCCAACTGCACCCTCGCTTTCCTTGGCCGTTTTAGCTTTCAGCTCCAACTCCCTCATACGAAACTCATGGTCTCTGACTGCCTGCTCGGCCTCCATCTTCCTAGCCTCCGCCTCAATTTTCTTGGCTTCGCGCACAGCCTGTCTGAAGTCTCTTTCCACTTCCTGCACATATTTCTGTAACTCCGCTCCATCATAGCCCATCTCACGCCCTGTAGCCTGTACGTCAGCGACATTAAACCCAGTTGATGCCATCTTAAACTCAGAGGGAAAGTGCCCAAGAAATTGTATAGAAAATGATTATCTCACATAACCAAAATATATATATTACACGACCACAACACGTCGTATGTCGGTCAGTCTGTGTCAGGAAGAGTATAGACAATAGCCAGGCACGGTAGGCAGAACCTATTGATAGTAGACAAGAATATCTGTCCCCTATCACTAAATCAGCCAGAACTCCACCAGGATTTCAAATATCCCGGGACGTGCCCCCAGAAATTGTAACAAGCTACGTGGAGGGTCCCAAATAGCCCTATCACAATATTTCAAAATTATTCTCTTTATAGCCCTGGCTGGGATAGGTCTTTACCTGCCAACCCTCCTCCGTTTTCCCCGGACTCACTGTCACTCTTTCTTTCGACCTAAGGACCTATTTCCTGTCGTGTTCCTCTGGCTGATCCATATATATAACACAGTGCTCGTTGGAATAAGCTAAAACTTGATTTATTAAATCAATACAGGACAGCACAGAAAAACACCAAGGCAGGTAACACAGAAAGTTCTAAACAGACACAACACAGATAAAGTTCAGGCACATGGCCTCAAGTAGCCATAGTCACAGACCCAGCTTCATATACTGTCCGATCTGTCCACATACATCTCACCCCGTGTGCCGGAATCTCCTTCCTTCCCGGTACTTGGGTGTAAGTTCAACAGGCTTCTGTAGAATCAAATCCACTGGTTGTTGAGGAATTGTTCATGGACTTAACATAGATAGGCGTCTTTCAATGGCCGGTACAAAATGGGTATGCCTGATAATCATGCGTAGATTCAACCCAGAATTTAACTGTTCTCGGGCCTATGTCATTTCCTCAAGATATGCCCTTGCCTCTCTCTCAGAGTTAGGCACACCATGTGTGATATGGCTAATACATTGACCTGGCTTCATCAGACGTATTTGGCTCTAGCACAGAAGCTGTGTGGATACTGTCCGATTTGGTCACGTCCAACAAAAGAGGACCCTGGAGATGACAAACAATATTGAGCGACTGGGCGGACTCATGCATCACACAATCCTGAAGACCAATAGGGTCTCAGTTAATATATTTGACATATAGGATCTTGACCCAATGCAGTATATACCATACCCGAATGAATGGGCCTGACCTGTCAGGTAGCCCCTGGATTGGCTACGTCCGGGCTTGAGTCGACCTCCAGCTGGTTGATGTCAGGTTGTCCACCCTAGGAACGTTTTGTCTACAAGACACACATTCCACACTCATACCAAGCCTTTATTATTATTGGGCACATTCATTTCCATGCTTTCCTCTCACTTGCAAACCATGCCTTTCTCGCAACCAAGATCTTGTGGTGTGGTGCGCCTAGTAATCTGTGTGTTTCTCCCCGTTAAGGGGGGTTATATGGCACACCGTGTAGTTCCCCATTCAAAGAAGATACTACCCCTCCCGGCCGCCGCTCTCGACTGAGCTGTCGCCCCAATGTACCGGCATTGCCCTGCACAAGCCATAGTGTAGATAAGTTCAGGTTCTCTCAGTGAGATAGAGGAGTTCATTATCCTCCCGACATCATCCTATCGAGTGACAGACGAAAGAGATAGTCCTGTGGCTAGCATCCCCTGGCTCAAGAAGATAGATTATAGATTGGTGGGACCCCATCCCCGTAGCTATCTAATGTGCCTATATTTAAAAGAGAGATGCTACTAAGTAACGGTAAGCCGTAGGAATCAAGATATCACTCGTCTATCAGCTGCCAAGAACAAGCGATATCATTTGGTAACTACTTATTCTTCAGATGTGTTCCCTTGCCATGCCAAGATCAAGACGCGTAGCCAGATCGGCTAACGGTCACCCCCTCCCAACATGGCAAGACTGCTGTTTTGCCATATCCTCTCAGTCGTTAAGACAATAGATATTTATAGGCCAAGCTTTGCCTGGACCAACGAAAACCCAAGTTTACCTTTCCACTACTTCAGTAGTATGTTGCATCTCTGTCGTAATCTTTAAATCACTTGACATGCTGCAACTATCAAACGGTAGGTGTTGGCACGGCCATCAATTGACCAGCAGCTGCACCAGTGCACATTTGACGCAGGGCGCTCCATCGGGTCTACCCGAAAGGAAAGACAAATATATACTCGCTCCATGTAAAGATTTTGGTATGAAGATAACCCAAAGAACCATCTTTCATGGAGATTTGAGCAAACAAGAGAACTGAGAGTTTCCGAAAGCCGTTTCCCCCTGTTTACCAAAATAAAAGAATGCATAAGGACATGGGCCACTGGCGTTTCGCTACACTCTATCGATGATGAAGCCACCAACTGCCTTCCTCAAGTCCCTACTAACGACAGACTTGGTGACCTGTCAACCATACTGGAAGTAAACAAAGTCATCCAGCAACTTTCCACCGCCAATCCTGTGACAACCACCGGAGCATCTCATTGCTCTCAATTGCAGGGAAGATACTCGCCAGAATTCTTCTCAATCGTCTCTCGGCCCATCTCGATCAAGGTCTTTTTCCTGAGAGCCAATGTGGTTTCAGAAAAGAACAAGTAAATGTTGGCATGATTTTCGCTGCAAGATCTTAAAATAGCTTTTGATACAGTCAGCAGAGAAGGACTGTGGAAGATTATGGCAAAATATGGCTGTCCACAAAAGTTTGTCCAAATAGTGCGGCTATATCATGATGGTATGCAGGCAAGAGTACAGGAAAATGGTGAACTGTATGAGCCCTTTCCTGTCACCAATGGGGTGAATCAAGGATGTGTCCTGGCACCAACACTGTTCAGCCTCATGTTTTCAGCTATGTTGACGAATGCCTTCGAAAACCACGACACTAGAATAGGCATAAACTACCGCATGGATGGAAAGTTATTCAATCTCAGAAGGCTGAAAGCTAAATCCAAAACTACCAGTGATACCGTCAGAGAGCTCCTGTTTGCTGATGATTGCGCTCTATATGCCAACTCAGAGGCGGACATGCAACACAATGTTTCAGCTTTCTCATATGCCTGTGCCGACTTTTGGCTCAATATCAACTTGGAGTAGTTATGTAGCAGCCAGCTCCAGGGATTAATCACACCGTGTAATACATCAAAGTGAATGGTCATAGACTAAGTATTGTGGACGAAATTCGCCTATCTTGACAGCACTGTGTCCCAAGCTGCCACAATTGATGACGAAGTGAATGCAAGAATCTGCAAGGCCAGTGCGGCCTTTGGCAGACTGTACAAGAATGTATGGGACACAAATGGAATAAGCCTGCAAACAAAGCTGAAAGTCTACAAAGCAGTTGTATTATCCACACTGCTATATGCTTGTGAAACATGGACTGTTTATCAGCGACACGCTAGGAAATTAAATCACTCCCAGACAGTCTGCATTAGGAAGCTATTGAAGATTAAATGGCAAGACAAGATCTCAGACACTGAAGTTCTAGAAAGAGCATCCATGCCCAGTATCCACACACTACTAATGAAGAATCAGATTCGCTGGGCTTGTCACTTGACTCGCATGCCAGATCACAGACTACCTAAACGATTTTTTTACGGCGAGCTGCGTTGTGATAAACGCTCTCAAGGCGGCCAGGGGAAACGCTTTAAAGACACTGAAGATCTCACTAAAAGCCTTTGGAATTCACCATGACACTTGGGAGACTACTGACAAAGACATAAATTCATGGCGTGCATCATTATATAAGGGTGTAGTCACTTGTGAAGCAACCAGGACTGCAAGAGCTGTGAAGAAAAGACTGGACAGAAAATCCACTGCAGGAGATCCTCCTCCTGGAACGTCAAGCATTCTTTGCCTGCATTGTCGTGCCAAAATAGGCCTTATCAGCCATCTTAGAACTCACGGCTCCATACTTTCAACCCCACTGGATGAAATGAATGGTCATCATCATTCTTGATGAACAAACAACAAAAGCGACAATTACAACAACTACTACTACTACTGATGATGCTATTAGTTCCACTACTTTTACAATAACAGCAACAATTACAACAACGGCAACAACAACAACTAACACTACTAATACTGCTGCTGCTGGGATTACTATTACCACAACGTACACTCACTCTTGTCTGGAGATCTAAATTAATCCGAGAAGTGTAACGTCAACGCACTTAGAGTACCCATCAAGAACCTACTACACCGAGAACCCATTAAGAACCGACTGAATCGAGAACTCATCAATGACCGACTGTAGCGAGAATCCATCAATGACAGACTACATCGTGTACCCATCCATAACCGACTAAATCGAGAACCATCAAAGACAGACTACATCGTGTACCCATCCATAACCGACTAAATCGAGAACCATCAAAGACCGACTACATCGTGTATCCATCCATAACCGACTAAATCGAGAACCATCAAAGACAGACTACATTGAGAAATCATCAAGAACCGGTTATAGCGAGAAAACCATCAAAGATCGACTTCATCGGAAACCCATCAATGACCCACTACACCGAGAACCCATCAATGACCGTCTCCGCTGAGAAATCATCATGGACCGACTACACTGATAAACCATCAAACCGACTGACTACTTATTAGGTTCTCATTGTTGTCGGAGTTTTTCTGGAGCTGCGCTAGCGTAGTGGCTCAACGCCCCCTTCTGGCCGGTGGTCATGAGTTCGAAATCGTTTCCAGGCAGAATTTAATATTGACCTCAGTTCATATATCAACCAAGCCTACAATTGGTACCAGGAAATGTCTTGAGAACTAAAGACGTTCGATTCGACACTACCCACGTCACCCACCGAGTTCCGATTGGTCTATACAAATATGGGTCAAGCACCATACGCCGAATGCTACAGGCTGACATTACAGGCTGACATTACAGGCTGACATTACAGGCTGACATTACAGGCTGACATTACAGGCTGACATTACAGGCTGACATTACAGGCTGACATTACAGGCTGACATTACAGGCTGACATTCTGAATGCTCTACAAGAAGTAAGACTTTTTCGAGAACCAAGTGATGACTGAATATACAACCACGGCCAGACTGCGAGAACAGCAAATTAAAAGAGGGGTGACCAAACAAGAACACTACGCAGGAAGCCAAAGAAGATTGATAAACCAACACAGAACTGATGTCATTAACCGCTACACGCTGCGGGATTTGCTGAGGATCCGAGTACTACTGGACTGAATGGTTCGATGTGCAATGAGGGTGATCTGTCGACTAACTAACTAACTAACTAAATAACTAACTAACTAACTAACGCCGAAAGCGCCTAGGGGAGTAAGAGTCTTTTCATACTTTTATATAATTATATAAATCGTCCTTAAGCTCTTCCTGGATGACTTCCGGTCAAGATAACGGCGGACAGTCGTGTTGATTTGTGACTTTTCCTTTATTCGTGTAGGAGATGGATATTTTCATCTCTTGCGTGTAATTTGTGCGCCAGGATGTAGAACCAGGAGATTTTTTCTCAACATCTTCGCCGATGCTGCGGAGTTCGTGCATTGAGCCAAGCAATCCTTGAGTGAATTATTGCAGCGTGTGTGGTTCTGTGGTGTTCGGTTTTTTTTTTGTTTTTTTTTCAACATGGCAGAACAACGTTTGTGCTCCGTGCGGAGGGCAATTAACCTAACAAGGTGACGGTCGCGGCGGGCAGGCCAACAGAGGCAAGGTAGGCGTGGTGGGGCAAGCCGTTTTATACTCAAGTGTCACCGTCTGGCCTCAGGAATGCTCGTATTCTATATTGGAACTGTGCCAGCGTAAAACAACGAGGCCCAATTCTGGACAACCTAGTATACAGGAATGACATTTTAACATTTCAGGAGACGAGACTGTGTGATCAGTTACTCCAAATTGCCGGTTTCAAATGTTTCTACAACAGGCGACAAGTGGGAATGGTGATTTTCACCCGCGCAGTATGGTGACTTCAGTGCAAGACATGTTCATTTGGGACTGTGACGACATACAAATACAAGCGGTTAGAGTTGAATCCGGCCTACCATTCGTGTTGTTTAATGTTTATGCCCATAACGCGATGGTGAATTCCCAGAAGTGGCAGTGCTTAAGTGATATTTTAGGTCACGAAAGAAATGTTATTTTCTGTGGCAATTTCAACGCTAAAGGCAGATCATGGGGAAACATTTCCTCCAACACACAGGGGGAGGAGCTCGAGACTGTACTTGAAACCATTGACCTGGTTTGTATCAACAGCGGCTGTGTCACAAGGACAGCAAGTCGTCCAGGTGATGGGACAGTGTTATTGATTTGGCGCTGGTTTCATTTTCACTCACTACAGTATGTGGATGGAGTGTCCTAGGGTACCACGGTAGCGACCACCACGCTTGCAGCATATTGGTGGAGAAAGGCAGAGCCAGGCAGCACAAGTCAACGGTCAAGACGTTCCAGTATGTTGTTGTTCATGCTGTTTGTCCATCAAGAATGATGATGACCATTCATTTCATCCAGTTGGGTTGAAAGTATGGAGCCGTGAGTTCTAAGATGGCTGATAAGGCCTATTTTGGCTCGAAATGTTCTTTGAAAATGTGGACAAAGAATGCTTGATGTTTCTGGGCGAGGATTTCCTGTAGTGGTTTTTCTGTCCTGCCTTTTCTTATCAGCTCTTGAAGTCATGGTTGCCTCACATGTGCCTGCATCCTTTCGTAATGATGCACGCCACGAATTTCGGTCTCTGGCTGCGGTCTCCCAGGTGTCATGGTGAATTCCAAAAGCATTCAGTGAGATTTTTAGAGTGTCTTTAAAGCGTTTCCTCGGACCGTCTTGGGAGCGTTTACCACAACGCAACTCGCCGTAAAATAAAATTCATCTAGGGAGCCTGTGATCTGGCATGCGAGTTAAGTGACCAGCCCAGCAAATCTGATTCTTCATTAGTATAGTGTGGATACTCGGCATGGACGCTCTGTCTAGGACTTCAGTGTCTCGGATTTTGTCTTGCCATTTAATCTTCAGTAGCTTCCTAAGGCAGACTGTGTGGAAGTGGTTTAATTTCCTAGCGTGCCGCTGATAAACAGTCCAGGTTTCACAAGCATAGAGCAGTGTAGATTTTAAAAAAAAAACTTCTTTGTAGACTTTCAGCTCGGTTTGCAGGCTTATTCCAGTTCTGTCCCATACATTCTTGTACAGTCTGCCAAAGCTTGGAGATTCTTCATTCACTTCGTCATCAACTGTGGCAGCTTGTGACACGGTGCTGCCAAGATAGTTGAATGTGTCCACAACACTTAGTCTATGACCATTCACTTTGATATTTGGCGCAGTGTGATTATTCCCTGGAGCTCGCTGGTACAAAACTACAGTTTTCTCCAAGTTGATATTGAACCCAAAGTTGGCACAGTCATGTGAGAAAGCTGAAACATTGTGTTGCATGTTTGCCTTTGAGTTGGCGTATAGAACGCAATCATCAGCACACAGGAGCTCTCTGAAGGTGTCGGTGTTAATTTTTCTTTTAGCTTTCACTCTTCTGAGATTGAATAACTTTCCATCCATGTGGTAGTTGATGTCTATTCCAATGTCGTCGTTCTCGAAGGCATTTGTCAACATAGCTGAAAACATAAGGCTGAACAGTGTTGGTGTCAGGAAAGGGCTCAGACAGTTCACCATTTTCCTGTACTCTTGGCTGTATACCATCATGAAATAGCCGCACTATTTGGATAAACTTTCGTGGACAGCCAGTATGATAGTACAGAGCAAGATGTGGTGAGTAAAATAAGGCGCGACAAGCGCAGAAAGCTTCATGGGCAGGAAAAAAAAGCTTGGAGCAGCCACCTTGGTGGAATGTTGAGGTGGAAAAGGCCTGGGTGGATAAGCGTAGTGCTGTAAGGAAATGGCAAAACGCCAAAAAGAACAGAGTTGCCCATCCTAGTCCCTGCATGCACTTAGAAAGAGAGATGCACACAAAAGTAAGCTACTTCTAAAAACTGGTTAAGGTGGTTAAAAGTGAAAAATGGGCAGAGGTATGTCACAGAGTAAGCACAGACAAGTCACTGAAATTGTTCTGGTGACTACACAAAAGCATGAGTGGGGTAGTCAAGAATAAGATAATTCCTGACTTCCAAGGTGCTGACCTCATCTGGCAGAGGACTGACAAGAACAAGGGCAAAGAGAGGCCGAAATCTCGCCAAGGAGGTCACCTCGGATAGGTGCAATGCCCAGAACATTTCGGATGAAGACACAGTGACAGTGAAAGAAATCAAGGCTGTTCTTCGACGTACAATAAACATCGCTCCAGAGCCAGATGGCATAAGACATGACATCAATATGTATACCGACAACGAGCTAGATGAACTAGCAGACATGTACAACAACAGTATAGGGAATGCTAGCATCAAGGAGGAATGGTTACACAGCTATCTGATTCCCTTGCCGAAGTCTGGCAAAGACCACATAAAAATTCAGGGATATCGAGTAATAACCATGCAGAATACAATAGGCAAGCTGCTGGAGAAGTTAATTGCCAGAAAAATATCAAGCCAGCTAGAGAGACAAGGTGTTTTCCCACCTACACTGGGCGAGTAACGCCCAAAAAGAGAAACATGGACCAATGCAGCAGTTTTTGCCCATGATGTCTATGAAGGTTTCCACTCAGGCATTGAAACATTTGCTGCAGCGATTGATCTTGAGGACGCGTACAACAGAGTACCATTGGATTTGTTATTGCTTCAGCTTCTTGAGCTCAAGATAAGTCCTTTCCTCCTTAGTTGGGTTGCTGCTGCCCTCTTCCAACGATAAGTAAGTAGTCTTTAGATGTGGCAGTTGGACTTCAGAACCAACAACAATATATCCTGGCCTACCACAGGAATCACCATTATCTCCGGTGCTGTTCAACGTCTACGCTGTGAGAATCACCAGCGAGCAAATCATAGGACCGAGGAGGACATTGTCGTATGCAGACGATGTTTTAGTGTAAAGGATATGCAACTAACCTTTTAACGTCCTGTAAAGGATATGCAACTAACCTTTTTAATCATATTAAGCGACTCTCCGTATCTACCACGTATATATCGCCGAAATGCATTCACTGCGTTATAATACAACATGTCTGCTACCATATTAACACCTGTTAAGTCATAACTGTCACACACCCCTATTTCCCATTTCCCACCATCCATTTTTGTTTTATCCAAACCTACGCTTTGTTTGGCACTGTTTCTGATAAAGCATGAGTTTGGATGTCAACCTGGTTCTAGCAGAGCAGGGTGACCGCGGCGGACACGCCCGGCGTTCTATTTGACCGATCAGCAGGTTTGTCCATGGGACACATTTTTCAGTCCCATTCCCATCCTATCCCATGGTAATTTTGCCTGTCCTATCCCATGGGATTCCATTGGAATTCCCACGATAATACTAATATGGAATACAGTTCAAATAAAATTATGAAACTTATGAAAGTTTAGGGTTAGTGTCTACTAAATAGGACTACATGTACAAAGAGACAAGTAAGACAACATAATTTATTAATTTTAATATCCAAGAGTATTTTATTAAAACAAAGTTTAATCTAAATATGACAATTCAGTGTCATTCTGACACTCTCATTCTGTTTCTGGGTCACTCTGCTCATAAAGCACATTATCAATTTCCTGCTGATCAACTGTTTCTAAAAATTCAGTTAATCCAGGTAATCCCTGAACCATTTCCACAATTTTCATCTTACATGCAAATCTGATATTTTTTTTTATTTTGTTGCGTATCCCTTACGGGACGTTGCAGTCAAGACCAGCATTTTCAGCTGCTGTTGATGTACTAGGCAAGTGTTACGTTCAGTAGTTTGCCATTGCTTTCTGAACGACCGGTCTCTATACCTTTTTCGAAATAACCAGCACCGCCGTGTTTCGAACCCGGGTATACGGGCTCACAAACCGCGTTCGCAAGCCCTTCAGCCACAGAGACCGACAAATCTGATATACGCAGAGTTTATAACGAGAGCTGGTAACATCCGTTTTCGTAACTTACTCAACAACAATCCAGCTGCACTAAATAAGCGCTCTACTGCCGCCGAGGACACTGGTATGGCCAAAACAATTTTCGCATTTGCTGTTAGCAGGAGAAACCTATGTTCATTTTTCCAATAATTTAATGGTTGTGAAGTTGGTTGCCGTAATTTATGAAACATGGTGACTTCATCCTCAAGGCATTTGTTTATGATGTCACCAAACTTAAGTGCTTTGTTTGGTGGTGGATCAAAATATAAGTCAAAATCACTTTTCGGATTGTGTTCTACAATTCCTGTTATTTCACATACAGCAGATGATTCAGAAGAAAGACTTAAATCTTTGACGAATGAACGAACGAACGAACGAACGAAAGAACGAACTTTATTTCAAAAGGGTAACAAATTGGGCGCGCAGGCCCGTCTTACATTCGGTCCTTCCAATCACTCATCTTTCATTCATCAAATGTGCATTTTACATTTACATAGGGAAAAAAGCATTGTCAAATGGATTTTGTAAGCATAAACAATGCATATTACGCATGATACATTCACATGGAGAAAACAAAAACATTGTCAAATGAAAGTTGTAAACATAAACAATGCATATTGCAATGTTATGAGACACATCCCCCATCCACCCACACATCCCCGCAGCCACCCACACATCCCCCACTCACCACAACTCCCCCACCCACCTACCCCACATACCTCCACGCACTCACACAAAACCAGGCAAACAAACATGCGCCAACCAATCACCATCCGCCACCCACAAACATCTCCCCACCCACACAACATCCGCCACCCATCCCATAACCGACACGCACCCACCCACCCACATATTCTCCATCACCCACCCACACACCCCAACCACCCAGCAAAACACACATCATCCAACCACACAGACATACCTTCGCCAACCCACACATCCCGCACCTACCCATACACACATCCCCCACCCACACAATTCCCCCACCCACTCACACATCTGCACCCACCGACACACATATCAGCCAACCTACACCCACTCACCCATCCAACATCCTCCACCTCTCAACTATACATCCCCGACGAATCACACCATCCCCCAGCATGAATGAAATAACAGTTGGAACAACAGACTTAGAAAAAGCGATCCAATCATTGGCCCATTTATTGGTGTCCACATTCCCTTTCTACTTAGTAACAACTGACTTGACCATGTCTTCTATTTTGGCTTTAATATCAACTCCAGTAAGGAATGCTGCAGTAACTGCCAAAGAACCACCGCAATATGGCCAAAGTCTTTCTCCAATAATTTTCTGATAATTCTGACAATATTTCTTCACCATGCTGCTGGAAGTTTCTTCGTCAATATCAGCAATAACTTTGTACAACTGATAGTCTAGGAGGAAGTATAACAGCAAAATTAAATGAGATGTAGCACCAACAATTAGTAGTTTGTCAAAATAAGTTTTGAATTCCTTTAATCTGAACAATATTCGGAATGTGGTTTAAGAATTCTTCATCATCTTCATTAAAGTAATGCGAGTAATTTTTTAAATGGGCATTGAAACGTTGGTAATATGATCGCAGCGCATGCGCGCATTTATTAATTTATCCGGTGTCCCACCACGAGATAAAGAAATGATACAAGCATATAAAGAAAAAGGAATGATAAAAGGCTTTAAACAGGTTAAAATCAAGGTTGCTATGACATGGCTACTGTCCCTTGGGAAATGCAAATGTTTGCTGTCCCGTCCCATCCCATCCCATGGGACGTTTCGCATGGGATTCCCATGGGAATCCCATTCCCATGGACAAGCCTGCCGTTCAGCATCCACACCTTGCATAATATAATAAAGAAGTCAGGGCGTCAGCGGGGGACACGCCCGGCCTGCTACTTAACAGATCAGCATCCAAACTTTTCATTGTTTAATGACGAATACAGAGTACCTATGGGTTTGTCCTCATTGTCACGATGTCGATTCTTCAAACTAAGAGTAATTGTATGTCGATGTTCATCAACAATTATGTTCAACATCGCTAGTTGCATGTCATTTACATGTACGCATGTTTAGCTGTTTTTGATGTTCTGGACAATTTTATGCTCAGTGGTTTTAAGCTACTTTCTGAACTACCAACGCTCATACCATCGTTGAAAATCAACGCAAGATGGTGTGCTTCCAATTCACCTGCAGCTAATTTCGAGCCTTGTATGTGGGATTGTGAAACGCTACCCCTAAGCCACATACGGTGGTCATCAACAATTATACAGCCCGTTAACCGATATCATCATCATCATCAAGTGCCGTGCCGGCTGGCGTAGGCGTTCATGGCTCTCCACAGATCTCGGATATACAGGCTTTAAAATATGTAGATTCAAAATGCTGCATGTAGCCATAAAACTAACCACATAAAATGCAGGTGGAAAGATCTTTTTAAAGTCTAATTTAAAATATCCCGGATATGAAGATAACTCCACCGATAAGGTTATTGTTATCTATTTACACGTGGGTGGATAGTTGGATGCATCTGCTGTCCACGCTCAGTTTTATGGGATAAAATATTCACTATTTTATCATGAGCGTGTATAACCCAGCGAAAATAATACACGTAGATTGAGTCAATCAATCAATCATGTGCCATGCCGGAAAGCTTGGGCGGTCATGACTCGCCATTTCACTCGACACCAGAGTCGTGGATCAGCTCAATGTTCCTGTCTCGTCCATGTCATGTGGCCAAACCATCCAGGAATTTTCCTCTTGGTCTTCCTCTTGGTCTATTCCCTTCGATCTTGCCAGTTGTCACTAAGTTCTCCAATCCATTTCTTCTCATAACATGTCCAAAATATTTTGACTGTCTACGTCTAATTCCTCTAATCAATTTACGATTGTCATTTGTCTCCTGTAGTATTTGGTCATTGGTTTTTCTGTTTGGCCATGGTATTCTTTGCATTTTCCTCAGAAACCACATTTCTGCAGCCATCAGATGTCTATCAGCTTGACTGCTCATTGTCCAAGTTTCACATCCATACAAAAGAACAGGCTCTATGTATCCCCTTCTCGTTTCAATTGACATCTTTTTATTGGTCAGAATGTTTTTCATCTTGCTAAAGGCTACTTTCGCCATGGCGATTCTTGTTCTAATCTCTTCAAGGCATCTCCCATCAGATGTTATGACTGTTCCGAGATAATTGTACCTATTCACTTGTTGAAGAATAGTCCCATTTACTTGTATATTACATTGTGGTTTGTGGTTTTGTGTTAGGCCTTAGTCAGATATGACTGAGCTACCGTATAACAGTACACGGTACTACTTGCTTTCTGTTAGCGCCGAACGTTGGGCGGCGCTTACCAAACCCGACACTCCACATTGTGCCAACGGCTTCGGGCGGAAGAGCGCAATTTGGAGGGTACAAGCCTTACCCTGGTGCGAGGAAATGCAACCTAAAGACAAATTGTCATGGCAGGGCAGACCAGGCCCTAAGCCTTTGTTGGCGGCTGGTCTAGGATCGAAGCTCCGACAGGCGGACAATTAGAGCATTGCTTTGATGATCCGGCAGCTTCTGCGGCTTGTCTTGTTCCAGATTTAGAGGTGTTACCTTTCCTCTGGAGTGAACTAGGCAGGCCGAGAGAGGGATCATGCTGCATGGGCAACACATGATCTCTATATTTTAGCCCAGGCTTTGTGTTATGGAGAGACAATAACTCCATCCCTTACAAACTATCGTCTGTCAATACGGCAAGGTGCCAATGACATTGTGATATTTCGTTCTTCCTAGTGACTACCATAACCTGTGACTTTTTACAATTTAATTCCAACCCCAGTTGCTCACTGTGTACAACAACAGCATCTACTAATTGTCTGCAATCAATACTGTATCATCTGCATATCTAATGTTATTGATGTGTCGTCCTCCAATGCTGATTCCATCTATATCTTCTACATTTCTGAAAATAGTTTCACTGTATAGGGAAAAAAGATCTTTAGATTTACACATCCCTGTCTAACACCTTTCTTAATTAGGCTGATATTGTCCCACTTCATTATCAATCCTTATGGCAGCTTGTTGTTTCCAATATATGTTTTTATAAGTCTAATGTCTTTCCCATTAATTTGTAGATCTGCAAGCATATCCACCATGTTGACATGTCTAACTCTATCAAAAGCCTTTGTGTAGTCAATAAAGCAAAGATGAATATCCTTGTTTACTTTTATAGCACGTTCAATAATTGTTCGCAGCCTATACACAGCATTTACTGGACCCTTTCCTTCTACAAACCCACTTTGTGTTTCCCCTATTTCAGGTTGTATTTTCTTCCTCACTCTTTGCAAGATAATTCGTAGCAAAATCTTTGTGATGTAACTCCTTATACTAATTGTTCTATGTTGATCACATTCCAAGCCTCCTGATTTCTTTGGGATTGCAATAAATACAGAGTTACATAACTCAGAAGGTATATCTCCAGTCGTTTGACTCGTGCTCCGAAGGTTGTGGGTTCGATTCCGGGCCGCACCCTTCGGTTTACGAGTTAAATGTTTCGGAGACTCCTGTGGGTCGTCGCTAAAAGCTACGTAAATCGTGCTTTGTGCGACGCTTTCCGTGCTATGGAAAGAGACCGAGCCATATGGAATAAAACCCGGTGCAATGAAGTCGACCCTGTCGACTTTTAAGCGACTTTTTTTTTGTATATCTCCAGTATCATATAATGTGTTCAGCAGTCTGGTGACTTGATCTATTCCATATTCTTCTAAAGCTTTAATCATTTCTGTTGTGATCTTATCTGCACCGGGGGCCGTGCCAGATTTCAGATGCTTAAAAACATTTCGAACCGCCATCTTCAAATTTGGCGGTCCTTCATTATTAAATCTAATATCATAATGTTCCTCTCTGTTATCATCATAAAGGTTTTTCACATAATCTGCCCATACATGTATAATCTGATCTTTTTCTATTATGATTTTGCCATCTTTAGTTTTTAGACAGCCTGCTGATGTACTTGTACTTTATTAGTAATTTCCTGAATTCTTTTGTGCACTAATTTGGTATTTTGACTGTTGTGTTGTTTTTTTCAATTTCTAAGCACTTTTCCTCAAGCCATGCTTCTTTTGCCTCCTTACATAATATTCTGACTTGTCTGTGAATTTCTTCATATGTGGCAGAATTATTTTTGTTGAGTCTTCTTGTTTCCATTAGGTGTAAAATTTCTTCAGTCATCCATTTCTTACGACCCACCTTCTTTAATTTTGGAATAGTTGTTTCTGCAGCCAAACTGATTGAATTCTTTAACATTTCCCATTGATCATCCACATCCTGGAATAGGATCTCTAGATCAGACAATATATCAAATCTGTTCTGTACTTCTATGTTGAATTTGTTTTGTATTTCCTTGTCATTACTCAATGTACACAAATCATATTTAGTGTTTCCTGTTATATACTTGACTTTCTTCAACTTTATCCTCAATGTTCCTGTAAGTAATCTGTGGTCACTATAACAATCAGCACTGGGAACTGTTTTTGCTATTGTTAACGCGTTTCTAAATCTTCTGCTAATCAGAATGTAGTCAATCTGGTTTCTAATCCTGCTATCAGGACTCCTCCATGTCCATAATCTTCTAGGGTGTTGCTTAAACCAGGTGTTTCCTACAATCATTTCCTGTTCTTTTGCCCACTCTACGAGTCTGTATCCTCTTTCATTTCTCTCTCCTAAACCATAGTTTCCTACTGTGTATCTATCACCTTGATTTCCTACTTTTGCATTGAAGTCCCCTATTATGATGTTTATTTCTGAATTTTTACATTTCTTTAAGGCAGACTCTATGTCATTATAAAATTCCTCTACACTATCTTCACTGGATTCTCCTGTTGGGGCATATACTTGAATAACATTTATGTTAAAAGGTCTGCCACTTAGTTTAACTAGTAGAACTCTGTCCGACACGGCCCAATATCCTTGAACAGATTTTGATGTTTTCCGGTCCAATATAATTGCCACTCCCCTTTGTCGATCTTCACCTCCAGAATAAATAATCTTAAAATCTTCAGTCTATCTTGATGCCTGCTCCTGTCCATCTCGTTTCGCACATCCCTAAAATATTAATTTTTTTCTCTTTCCATTTCTTGTTTTATGTTATCTAATTTTTCGTCGTCGTTTAGCGTCCTAACATTCCATGTTGCTAATTTTAATGTCTCTGTCCTTGTCTTGCGATGATCAGTCTTTAGGCGAATCATAATGTACTAGGTACTTTTAAAGAGGTAGTTTTCCATTGCTTTCCTCTATGGCAGTAACCATATTGGTCGTTTTACCGCAGTCATTGTCTCGCGAAAGAGATTCTCTGCCTGCCGTCGCGAAACTTGAGACCATAACGAACAAATATCTGTCGGCTGCCCTCAAAATTTCATCCACCACCTGCCTTCCGTGGCTTCTTTTGAACACTTCCAATAAACGAACACGAAATAACACCACATAATCCACAGGAAAACACTAAACAGCGTCTCCCACAGAATAAACGAGTCACGTCATCACCATTTTACTGGAAACTGTTTGATATGTGTTGATTACATACATGATTTCAATATTTATTTGTACCCGGGCATGCATGATTACCTACATGATCCATACATGCATCCAGACACTCATCCATTCTTTTCTTCCTGGTACTTTTCATATATTATCATAGATCCGCTTACGCAACACACACACACACACACACACACACACACACACACACACATATATATATATATATATATATATATATATATATATATATAAGTATATATATATATAAGTGGCGAGTCTTGTGTAAGCGGATCTTTAAGGTTCCAGCTGTATCCTCCAACTTCTTCCACTTGCATTCTCTGCAACTCTTTGCCTTCCCACTCACTCATATATGGTATAGTGTGCCGTAAGCCATCCTTGACCACCAGAGCCTGCCCATATCTTAACCGGGCGGGTTAATGTAACATGAATAGCCAGGGCGCTCCAAAGAGTTTGCCTTCAGTTCCTGCAGCATGAGGATGTCAAAATCATACACCCATTATTCCAATATTGGCCATCTCTGCTTTGCACTACGGCAGGTTTAATACCCAACCCGTACATGTTTGAGTCCTAGACGATCCGTCTTCCTCCTACCCCTTCTAGCTCCAGACCCATTCTTTCTTGTCTTTTCTCCCTCTCCCCTACCTCATCTCCCCCGTTTCATTTTCTCCGCTATGGCTGTTGTAAAAGATATCGAGCGCAGAGTACGCATCCCGTTGCACCGGCGACGAATCTTTTTAATTGTCATAGTTGGTTTGATTTGAAAGCAGGAACTAACAGTAGAACCCTAGCAGAGCCTGCCTGCATACGCCTGGCGCCGCCCTGACCGCATGCTATACGTTCCACGTTCACGACCAGCTCACCCGTGGCCGTTGAGGCCTCGGTACGTTGGTCCACCTTGATATTGTGGATTTATAAGTGGAGCTTTTCATCTCCTAGATGGGCTGCTATTCTTAGCTAACGTGCTCAGACTTCCCGTGTACAAGAGGTTATAGCGACTCGACTCGCTTGGTGAACACGTCTCCAAGAATACGAGGTATTTTCTAATGATTACAGATCCCAACCTACAATCGCACCTCACCCTCTGTGCCCGCCGCCCATGTGAACGCGACTACTTATTGGTTATTCGCAGCTAATCCCTATTTCTAGAGGTCATTCCACGAACCACCAGATGTGGACGACCTGGGTCGGGGATGGTCACCCCAGCTTTATTATTAGATAAATGTATAGGGAAACAACAGACACTTTACAAACAATATCTAGCAAATAGTTCAATACAATACACATCGAAAGTCATTGCATACTCATGAGGCATATCCTTCCACTCCCAACAATTGCGGACAGGCGCAGTGTCCTTCAAGCCAAATGGTACATGAGAGTCGCTGCAGACAGGGATCCCCTCTGCATGAAGTCATGGGGTTGGTCAAAGGTTATAGGAGAAGAGGCAAGTCCTGGATGGCACAGGTAAAAATATCTATCAGCCAGGTGTCTGACATTGAGAACATTAATAGTGAAAAATGTTGTGTAAAAATACCGGGAGACATGTGGGATTGGCACAAGGTAATAGTAACGCTGGCACGTGAGTACAGAAAATGGACAGCAGGCCGCACAGAGTTTGTGGTGCAACAACTGATTCAGAGCAACGCACATCAAGGTGACATAGTGATCTACACCGATGGGTCAGTGCTGAGAAACAGGTGTAGTGGTTGGGATTTCATTGTGAAGGGTAATGTACGATGCTTGAAAAAGGAGAGTCTGGTGCATGAGATTGCGACCTCCAGCATGAGAATGGAGGTGGAAGCAGTAACATCAGCCTTCCAATGGTCGGAGGTGACCGCTGCAACACACATTGCATTCATTACGAACTCACGGAGTGTGCTTTGTGAGGTGGAGAAAGGAATATTTCGTGTGGAATGGCTTGCTCGCTTCAGAAGTCACACATTGTGAGAATTGTATGGATTTTCTCTCCTGGTCATGCCCTGGGGGAATGAACAGGTCGATAAGCTGGCAGGGAATACACCTCTCGGTGGTAGATTACCTAAGGACAAGGGAGAGGTGGTCGGGCACCTGTGGGACCAGGTAAAGACAGCGGTGGAACAAACTGAGAACCCGTATGTGGAGAGGATGATATTGCTCGGCAGGGGTTCTGGACGAATCTCAAAACTAAGAGGGAAGACCAGGAGAACTTTCAATCACATGGCAGTTGGAACGATTCGTAGTATGACTCTTTGCTGGCTGTTGAACGAGGGAACGGAGTGCATGTGGGAATGTCCTAAGTGCAATGATATCGGTTCTTAGCTCATAACTCATAACTCATATCAAAGACCCTCATATGTATATGTTCTCATCGGCTGATCCCAATACAATACACAGCGCGACATGTTCTATTAACCAGAAAGTCTTTACGAACGATTTGTTATAACAATGAAGAAGTGATAGGCCAAGGCTGTGAAAAAATTCATGTTACAGAAAAATGTACCTAGATAAATACACATTGAGATTGAACTAATGACCCATGATTTCTGTACTTTATAAGTTCAAATTAATAAAATTTCTAAAACCTCGTGAAAATGTCCCGAGTTTAATAAGGGAAATGCAGCAAAAATGGATACAAGCATTGACAGGGATTTTTAAAAAAAAATGATAATTGTAGTAATAGCTTGTGCATTAAAACTGAGTGAAAGAAAAGTTGATATAATTTTACACAATAGACTTAACATGAGAAAAGTGTGTGTCCTCTTGAACACAAGCCTGTTGACACATCAATAGCAACAAATCATGTAAACTGATGTCTATAGTTGCTCAAACAGTGCCATTCAGACAACCTTTGACGGTCATGATGACAGTTGATGAGATTTTGTGACCATTATGATCCCAATCCAACATTTCCGGCTTACAATGGCACCACAGGTACCCCAAGACATGGCAGGTGGAGAGCACAGAAATGTTCAGGAACAGTTATGCATGAATCTTGTTCAAGGTCGCTAAGTGTGTCCTGCTGACAGATAATCTGTCTCGTTTTAATCTCGGTTTAATTTCAATTACTATTCACAAGCATTTCCAAAACAATAAAGGCTTAATAAGAAAAAGAAGGATAACAAGTACTCTAAATCTTCCTTCAAGAAAACACGCCCTCTCACAAGGTACACGGCTTGCGCAGCTAGCGGCCAATGATTTGAATATTGAGAATCTTCTACGCCCACACTTTTCTCCGGATTTGGCTCCCTCACAGTTTATTATTTTTCTTTATAAAATTTGTTTTTAAAAAATAGTTCAAAGTAAATCTGTAGACAGCGATCATAAAGTTATTCTGACATATGGTGGCTAATTTAGTATATTCAAACACATAAGCCACAAACAATATGTTGCAGGATTTATTGCCTGGCATATTTCGCTGCATCTCATTTGATGAATGCTACCGAGTTGTATATCACATGAAGTGAATAAATGAATAAAACTTTAAATATCGTTTGTGTTTTGTTGATTCAGTGTTTACATTTACTAAAAGAATACATGGTTGTTAATTAGTTTTTAAAAATAATATGGAGTTCTATTGACAAGGTCATTTTGTAGTCAAGCAGAGGTGACATAAATGTGTCAAATCAATTGGTGACTACACCGAACAGGAATAAACATCAGAGATGACATAAATGTGCCAATTCAAGTAATGGCTACACCGTACTGGAATAAACACTATATACATTTTCAGTTCTCTACGACACTTCCTTCACAGCCTGGGTTAAGACTTGTGGTCGGCGCATTGTGCAATAAGTAAAGTGTAAAGTAAACCAGCCATTTACACAAGTGTTGGCGTACTGAAGTAAGTAGTGTGTTAAGTAAATTACCCATTTACACCAGTGTAGACGTACTAAAGTAAGTAAACGGTTTTACACCCCTCACGGCGCGTTGAGTATTTCGTTGCTGGGTGAGTAACGTTGTCAATAGCACGTCGACCGCAGTAACCCCCCAGTACATTCGTGTATTCTTAATTTAGACAGGGCTACCTGGAGGCAGACAAGCTGAAAAACATTTAGTCGCAGTGGAGATGTGGTTTCTGAGAAGATTGCAAAGAATATCATGCACAGACAGAAAACCCAATAAGCAAGTCCTACAAGACAGAAAAGAAAATTGCAAATTGATTAGAGAAAATTAGACGGAAACAGTCAGACTTTTTGAGAACGTTATGAGAAGACATAAACTGGATAATTTGGTGATAAGTGGCAAAATTGAGGGGAAAAGAATAATGAGAGGGCAGAGAAGTAAATATCTCGATGGCTTGGCCACAGTCATGGTCGAGACTAGAACACAGAGCTGTTGATCGTCTGAGCTGGTGAAACATGACCGCCCACGCTTACCGGCGTGGCACATGATGATGACCTAGAAGCCAGGTCAGTATTTAAAATCCGTTGGAAATTGATCAAACACATGACCCCCACCGGCATGCCAGCATCTACCCACTGCGCCACTATGGCTCCAACTTGTACGATGCTGAACCCATATTGTTGTATGCACATCTGCACTCGGTGACTGGTGGGGTCAGTATTCCGGTCGCCTTGGCTTACCATAACATGACATGGTACATATTTTAAGACCGGGTCCACAGCCTATGTCAATGTTAATATTCACCCAGATGGGGATTCTAAGGCTAAAGGTATTATAGGAAAGAGAATCGAAAATAAATGCGCAATTTTAATATTCACCCAGATGGGGATTCTAATGCTAAATGTATTATAGGAAAGAGATTCTAAAATAAATGCGCAGTAGGTGAAATATAACAGTACAGCGAAGGGACGATGGACTATCAACAACTCAAAGACGGTTCCAGCTCCATGTTACTTTATTAAGAATCAAGCCAGATGTTGCTCAGTTAAATCATACGTCCATCTCTTCTCTAGTCCCCGATGTTAACTGATCCGTAACCACAAACTACGTCACGACTTGAGCATCTTTCTTCCCATTCTACCCTGATGCTCAAGCGTGCTATAGTTTTGCCCACCCCATATACACTTACTGCTACACCTTCCTATGTTTTCTAAAGACTTTTTCCCTTAAAAAGTCTTTACTCCCAATCCCCCTACTCTATTCCCTCTCTTTCCTTACCTCCCACAGCTCCTCTAATCTTCCCCAAATCAACTTTATTTTAAGTGAAACAATCTATTCGTAACTCTTTCCCCTGCCATATAGTAATCCACTATATACTTCTTGTTCGTTCTTGGCTCCTCAAGGTTCCTATATAAAAAATATATATATCATAAGAACAGCTCGTATAAATCGTTATCGTATACTTGACATTATGAAATTCTTCACTCTTTCACAACACAGGATAGACAGCAACAATGTAGTTAGAAAAAGCAAAGAAGGGGTGCGCACCCAGTGAAAAGCATAAAGAATGAATAGTCAACATGATCACATTTACATAAAGTAATGAATAGTCAACACAATCACATTTACCTCCCTTGCCAAATAAAAAATTTTTGTAAAATATATTTTTTTTAAATACATCTTATGAAATAGATCTTTGTTCTCTATAAATCAAGTTGACATAAGTTTTCTCAACATTTATATATTCAACATTCATATTGCCATCCACACTCTTGTCTATTTTTCCGTTACCTCATCTTTTACCACGAGCCAATGTTCATATTCCATGAACATTTTTAATTTAATTAACGCTGGTATTTCACAGCACCTATATCTTGCCCCCTCACATCCCATAATCTGCTTCTTTGTCCACCTATATATATACCCCCGCTTATATGCTGCCATTCACAGTCTCCCCTCCAACCTTATATCTTCATGCCGATTTTCACAGCAACTTAATATTCCCAAAGAGAATGTGTCTCTCTATTAGCCCTCAGTAGTTTTATTAACTCTTTTCTGAACAAAAGGTCTTAAATAAAACCCCATATATTTTCTTTATTCTAGCCAACACCATAACTATTTAAAAATTAAACTTACTTAATTAAATTTATAACAAGGTAACCTAATACACAAAACAACTTAATTAAATTATGAGTTAAGCGCAATAAAATCAAAACAAGACATCATACCCCCCAACTCATTCAAAGAAAAACACATTTTAAAATAACATTACATGCATCTTATCAAATCTGAAGAAAATATTCTATTATTACCTATCACTATTGGTCTCTTTTACGGACCAATAGTTTGTACGCAAAAGTCTAGGAACACAATAATCCTATTCAAATAACAACAACCATTTCACATGACCAAATCAAGCAAAAAAACATATTATATATGAGACATTAAAAACTCAGACTCAATAACACAATCAAATAATAACAATCATTTTACAGGACCAACTCAAGCAAACAAACATATTATATATAAGGTATTAAAACTCAGACTCAATAAAACAATTGTCTTCTCGCTAAAGAGAAGGTTTTCAAAAAAAATATAACTCCCTTAAAATTAACTACGTACAGTGGCCCATCAACATTGGCCTCCTATACGAACTAATGTAACACCTATCTATTCATACAAGTCATTCCACTATTTCTATAACCGAGAAAACAAAACACTTCACTGCCACGTATGTATATCTGTTAACTACAGACCAATTTCTTAACTTAGAACAATATCTGTTCTCTCTACACAAAAAAATCACTAATCAGCAATGCCCGTACTATCATTGGTTCTCTCCCCTCACAATTTTCTATCTTTTTCCAGCCTAACTAACACATCACAATGTCTGGAACATCATCTTAAGCAAGCACTGTAACTACAGGTCAACTCATTTTATCTATTACTAATGTGGCGATTATCCCAATGTCATCTCAATGTACCAGCCGTCATCTATCTAGTAATTAACCTGTGGCTCGGCACACCAATTGTTTCCCTTGGATTTGTACCAAGCATCACTACAACTTCTTAATCATTACTGTTAACTACGGTATCTCCACCCTCCTACGTCCAACAAAACTTTGTCTATTTGCTATAGACCTCTCACCAATACAACTAATTCTACTTTTAAGTTTCTCGTCTACCCGACGCAATTAATATTTCATTCTCCTGCATCAGTACTTTCAACGTCTCACCACAACTACTCTAAACTATCTTCAAGTCTCTCCTAGCGTTCTTGCACCGCGATGATACTAGTCACACTTATCGGAACACGTTCTCCAACATTCATTTAACTAATCTTGTTTACCTCACTATCTTTCACTCCTCTTCCTATTTATCGGGATTCTTTCAGAACAGCAACCAACACCACATATTACTAACAACAACCCTCACTTTTCTCATTTCTCAGTATTAATCATTCATGCTTCGACATGTCCCTATCAACAATACTAAACATGTTTTATGAAACATCATTCAGAATGTTAACTCTCATTCCGTCAACCTGTCATACAACTTCCATAATTTCCGTCCAACGTCAGATATTCTAACGAAAAGACATCACAATTCTCTAATCATGTTCTTTCTATCTCTCAATTTTCGCATACTCTATGTTCCACGTTTTATCAACGTCACTTATCAGCCACTCTTCGCATATTCACACGTTATTCGTATTTTGTTTGCTCAGACAGTGATACACAACCTCGCTCTCATCTCACTACTACTCTCGCATCGCGACAACCTGACGTGTCCACCCTTATACTCACGCACGGACAACGCATAATCTGACGAATTACTCAACAGGACTTTCACAATTCAACTACTTTCTTACTTCATTCTCAACCATCATAATGCTACTATTCTCCGTCCTACTTAATTCTCAACGTCAAACTACTCTGACGGTCAATTACTCATTTATCCTATCTTAACCTCCTCATCACTTCATAATACTTCTTCGAGCTATGACATCCGCATTACCCAACCGTTATCACTATTCTATGACCACTTTATATCTCAAAATAACCTATGTAATACAAGACAATACTACATCAGTTCTCGACGTCACACATCACTTGCAATGATTCTCCACCATTTTCCACAGCAACAGCACATTTGAGTCGAAATTTGAGCCTCATCAAACTTGAATTACCCCAAGCTCAGTTACAAAATGCTCAAATCTGCTCGTATCGGTTATTTAAATACAACCATGGTCTTACCGATTTCATGAGACTTCTAGCTTTTTCCAGCGACGCTTCAGCTGTTTGCTGTTTTTGTGTTCCACTTTCTACTAGGCAAACATCTTTCTTTTTGGAAGTATCTTTCTCTCTCTCTCTCTCTTGGTATTCGTCTCCTAGCCTTCCCTACTTTCCTGTCATATAAACTGGTATCTAGTTCTAAAGAGTCACCAACCAAAACTCTGTCCGTTTGTCCACCAGGAACCACACCGTATGAGGGAACATCACTCTTCAAGTCAGGATCTGCTCGTAGTGCAATTTTCTCATTCTCCGAATCATCAGTATTCACAGTTGTCTCAGCATCACGGTATTTACTATAATAATACGGTAGAAATATCTTCTCCGTAACCTGAGCTCTCACACCTAATATTTCTACACCATTTGGGGATTAATTTAATGTCTATACCTGAGGAACTTGACATGGCAGTACCTCTATTAACTATCATACTACTATTTCTTTCTTCAATACTTTTCTTCTTTGGTTTCCTTTCATCTTTGATTCTCGTCTGTTTCTCTTTCCCAATTTCAACCTTGTCTCCCTTAGTCAAGTGAGTTGGTTTTGACTGAGTCTCTATTAAATCAGTTTGACTTCCCTTTGTTATCTTGCTGGCTGGTTGTACCTGGACCTTTTTCTCTACTGTATCTACCTGAGTCTGCGTACTATTTTCTATCGTATTACCTGCCTGCGTCTGTGTCTCTCGGTTTATTTTCTTTACTAACACCGTCGTTTTCTTTTCCTGTCTAACAGTCATATTGGCAATCACCTTAGGAATAGTTGAATTTTCACTTACGTTTTCCACTTTGTTCTTTGACCCTGACTTCAAATACTGTCTCCGTCTTTGTTCAAACCAGTCGTCACGTTTTTTCCTAGCATTCTTGCTATAGGATGGCCATTTCCATAATTTCTTGGAAAAGTCTCTCTCAGGACCATTCTTGTATCTATAACAGCTATACCAGTCTGAGCTTTCACCATTACGTCTGTTCTCACCGTCTTTTACCCTATAACCATTAGGCCTTGGTTCGTCATAACTATATTGTCTTCTGTCTTTATCAAGCAGTGGCTGTCTCCTGTTATTCTTTCCTACTCTATTATAGTCTACCTTAAATCTATAAGGGTCCTGTCTAGTCGTTCTGTTCTTCAATGTTTCTACAAAATACTCTACTTCACTAACTGCCTCTTTTAATTCCCCCAACCATGTACTAATACGTTGTAATTCTACATATAAGTAATTCATATTAACTTCTTTGTAATTTCTATCAGGCTTGAAACAATATTTCTACTTCTTCTTCTGCATATTCCTTGGTACCTGAAAAAAAAACTCGTCTTGAACTCAGCCGAAATTATGCCTGTTTCTCCACTGTGCTGTGATGGGTCTGCTATGCTGAAATATTTACAGTTATTCAAGCAAAAAAAAAACAATCAATTCTTATTAATATCCAGTCTTAAATTAATCAAAGGATGTTATCTTCCTCCTGAAACTCAATAATTTTCTATCTAATAGAAAATTTAATTATATTACCCCTGTTCTTGTTGAACTTATTTTTCCAATCGCAATTGAAGTCCTTGACGTCTCTTCCCTTGTATGCCGAGATTGAGAAGCATGGTATCTGGTATTCGAGTACTTGAACCAAGATCGACAAAACGGCTTCAGTAAGGATCAAAAATGCTCGACTGGGCTCGATAGGCTCGACTAAGCTCGATAGGCTCGACTAAGCTCGATAGGCTCAACTATAAGACAGTGAAAAACGATTGAACGTATCAGCCACCCAGGGACGGGCTCTTGAATCACAGCAAGGAACGATTTTATGTATCAGCCACCCAGGCACGGGCTCTTGAATCACAGCAAGGAACGATTGTGATCAGAGGACAGCACTGGCCAGCCCTCTGAAATCAGCAATGAACGAGTCAGCTTCTTAAAACAACCGACAGTGTAGAGCAGCGGCTGACTGATTTGACAAAGCGGCTCTCTCACACCACAGAGTCCGGAGATGACTTGACAACTGCTCGATTGGCTCGAAAACGATCTGAGAACGGCCTGGACTTCACCACCAGTAACGCTCGAAAACAATCTGAGAGCGGACTTCACCACCGCATGAAGACATTAAAGGTTGATCTGTTCCGGTGCCAGTCTAGGTCGGGCATTTTGGAAAACCCCCTGAAGTCCGTTCAGCAACAATCTGATAACGTGCTAATGTTTCAAAGGCACTGCATTTTCCCCACAACCGCTGTATTAAGTAGTGGCTGCATCAAATATAGTGGGCTAATACCTCCGCTATGTACCGCGACAATTGAAGTTATTCGTCCTGGTCTGGGCAACAATTCCGTACTGTAACAGTACAGCGAAGGGACGATGGACTATCAACAACTCAAAGACGGTTCCAGCTCCATGTTACTTTATTAAGAATCAAGCCAGATGTTGCTCAGTTAAATCATACGTCCATCTCTTCTCTAGTCCCCGATGTTAACTGATCCGTAACCACAAACTACGTCACGACTTGAGCATCTTTCTTCCCATTCTACCCTGATGCTCAAGCGTGCTATAGTTTTGCCCACCCCATATACACTTACTGCTACAGAAACCCATGAAAGCTGCGAACATATGTAACGGTTGACATGGTAATATAGATACCTCATTGCTAACTCATATTGTTAAAAGGCAATTAAAACGCGATTAAATTGTTATTAAAATATATTATACAGCATGTTAGTGTTTATAGATTAAGGAATAAATGCCAAGAAAAAAACAATATGTCAGTTTGCTAAATTTAAAGTTGAAGATTTAGGAACCGATGCCATACGAAGATGAGCTTCTTCCAAGGAAAGTTCTATTGAGCATTCTCCAAGTGATATTTAACAAGTGAGTAGTACAAGTAACAACAAGGTAAAGGATTTATTTACACGCCTTAAAGGGCATTGGGTGTATGGTGCTATGATATGATATATGATATTATAAGATGTTTGATGTGGTCACTATGTTAGTCCCATATTGTTATATGATGTTTGATGATGTCAGTACGATAGTCCCATGTTGTTATATGATGTTTGATGATGTCAGTACGATAGTCCCATATTGTTATATGATGTTTGATGTGGTCAGTATGTTAGTCCCATATTGTTATATGATGTTTTATGATATCAGTATGTTAGTCCCATATTGTTATATGATGTTTGATGATATCAGTATGTTAGTCCCATATTGTTATATGATGTTTGATTATATCAGTATGTCTGTCCCATGTTGTTATATGGTGTTTGAAGTGGTCAGTATCATGACGCTAGTCCCATGTTGTTATATGATGTTTGATGTGGTCAGTATGACAGTCCCATGTTGTTATTTGATGTTTGATGTGATCAGTATGTTAGTCCCATATTGTTATATGACGTTTGATGATATCAGTATGTTAGTCCCATATTGTTATATGATGTTTGATTATATCAGTATGTTAGTCCCATGTTGTTATATGATGTTTGATGTGATCAGTATCATGGTGCTAGTCTCATGTTGTTATATGTTCGATGTGCTCAGTATCATGGTGCTAGTCTCATGTTGTTATATGATGTTTGATGTGATCAGTATCATGGTGCTAGTCTCATGTTGTTATATGATGTTTGATGTGCTCAGTATCATGGTGCTAGTCTCATGTTGTTATATGATGTTTGATGTGATCAGTATCATGGTGCTAGTCTCATATTGTTATATGATGTTTGATGTGTTCAGTATCATGGTGCTAGTCTCATGTTGTTATATGATGTTTGATGTGATCAGTATCATGGTGCTAGTCTCATGTTGTTATATGATGTTTGATGTGCTCAGTATCATGGTGCTAGTCTCATGTGGTTATATGATGTTTGATGTGCTCAGTATCATGGTGCTAGTCCCATGTTGTTATATGATGTTTGATGTGATCAGTATCATGGTGCTAGTCTCATATTGTTATATGATGTTTGATTATATCAGTATGTTAGTCCCATGTTGTTATATGATGTTTGATGTGCTCAGTATCATGGTGCTAGTCTCATGTTGTTATATGATGTTTGATGTGATCAGTATCATGGTGCTAGTCTCATGTTGTTATATGATGTTTGATGTGGTCAGTATCATGGTGCTAGTCTCATGTTGTTATATGATGTTTGATGTGCTCAGTATCATGGTGCTAGTCTCATGTTGATATATGATGTTTGATGTGATCAGTATCATGGTGCTAGTCTCATATTGTTATATGATGTTTGATTATATCAGTATGTTAGTCCCATGTTGTTATATGATGATTGATGTGCTCAGTATCATGGTGCTAGTCCCATATTGTTGTATGATGTTTGATGTGGTCAGTATCATGGTGCTAGTCTCATATTGTTATATGATGTTTGATGTGCTCAGTATCATGGTGCTAGTCTCATATTGTTATATGATGTTTGATGTGGTCAGTATCATGGTGCTAGTCTCATATTGTTATATGATGTTTGATGTGCTCAGTATCATGGTGCTAGTCCCATTTTGTTATATGATGTTTGATGTGCTCAGTATCATGGTGCTAGTCCCATATTGTTATATGATGATTGATGTGGTCAGTATCATGGTGCTAGTCTCATATTGTTATATGATGTTTGATGTGCTCAGTATCATGGTGCTAGTCCCATGTTGTTATTTGATGATTGATGTGATCAGTATCATGGTGCTAGTCTCATATTGTTATATGATGTTTGATGTGCTCAGAATCATGGTGCTAGTCCCATATTGTTATATGATGTTTGATGTGCTCAGTATCATGGTGCTAGTCCCATATTGTTATATGATGTTTGATGTGGTCAGTATCATGGTGCTAGTCTCATATTGTTATATGATGTTTGATGTGCTCAGTATCATGGTGCTAGTCTCATGTTGTTATATAATGTTTGATGTGCTCAGTATCATGGTGCTAGTCCCATGTTGTTATATGATGTTTGATGTGATCAGTATCATGGTGCTAGTCTCATATTGTTATATGATGTTTGATGTGGTCAGTATCATGGTGCTAGTCTCATATTGTTATATGATGTTTGATGTGGTCAGTATCATGGTGCTAGTCTAATATTGTTATATGATGTTTGATGTGCTCAGTATCATGGTGCTAGTCCCATGTTGTTATATGATGATTGATGTGGTCAGTATCATGGTGCTAGTCCCATATTGTTATATGATGATTGATGTGGTAAGTATCATGGTGCTAGTCCCATATTGTTATATGATGATTGATGTGCTCAGTATCATGGTGCTAGTCCCATATTGTTATATAATGTTTGATGTGCTCAGTATCATGGTGCTAGTCCCATATTGTTATATGTCAACAACTCATGTGTCAGGCATCATCGGATTACTTCTTCCACACCATACAAGAAACTTGCAAGTCGTGTGAAAGGAATTGAATGGTACATTTTTTTGTCGTTGGCTCTTTACAAGTACATAACAGTCGCTATCAAACCACACACAAAGCCACAGAATTGCCTATCACTAGTTTCCTAAACCCTATTGCTAATCTCTATCTATTTGGTTACACAAAACTCCTATCAATATCTAACGATCTGCTCTCTACAATGTCAGTCCCCGGTCTGACTAGTTGGCTCGCGTGGTTACACACCACGCGGAAGGACCTTGACGTGTCCTTCGGCTTTCTGCGTGCCGTGATGCTTGGCACGCTGACATTAAATGTCTTTGGTTGAGTAGCAATCGTGGCGATCCCGTATGCGTGATTCTGTCGTGACCAGAGTGCTAGCTATCTGTTCCACGTCTCCGTGTCTCTTGAGAGAACTAGTTAATAGTCCCCCATTCTAACACCTACCCCGCCCTTATATCGGGGCACTGTATCACTGTAACTATTTGAGGTTGACCACTCTTCCCTTATGCTGCAGTCTTTGACACACACCCTCCCCTCCTGTGTTGCGTCATCAACTTTGAGTCATTGGTTGTGACGCAAGAGGTTTCTAAAAAATTAGTGTCTCTAATTTTTGTCAAAGACTGTAGATAACCTGGCTTTGGGTAACTCCATAGACTTCTACTGACTATTGTCACAATGTAGTATCACTTTACTTGGCTACTGGCAATCGCCACAAACTTGTCTGGTTGGCGTGAGCCCTCTTCTCAATCGCAATATTATATTAATTAGAGGTATGTCTGAACCGGACCGTTGTCTTATAAGACCTGCCCTCCAATAGTAAATTAACTTACTACCCATACAAAGTTGACTTTCTTAGGGTCAACACATGAATTGCTTCATGTCCCCCATATAATATTAAACAACCATTACCCAAGCTGTGTGCGACAGGCTTTACCTATTTTGCTTCCGCGTGTAAAGTTATATTTCACTGTTAAGTTAGTGTTTCGTTGTCTATTATGTCCCCTGATCCGAAGTTATCTCCCTTTGATCTATGAAATATGTATGCAATTTATATGTTTGTTTTTCTGGTTGTTTGCGTGTTTGGATGTAATTACTAATATAGTCTACATTCTAACATGTATATCTATCTATCATGTGTATGTAAGTTAGTTTTTCAAGTGCCATAATTCGGTTAAATGAGGTCATAAACAAGTGTATAACACTAATTCGTGACTACGTTTCCGTTTCATGAGACTTAAAATACTTTATCTAAGATCTAAACTAAACTACACACAACACATTCATCACAGCACATTTTCAACATTGAAAGCAAACATTTGACGCAGACAATAAATAAAAAGTCGCGTTGAGCGGCAGAAAAATCCGCTGACCAATCTCACTCTCTCTTCTATATTTTACATTCGCTCTCACATTCACACTTCTGTCACACATCTTTTACCCTTACTTCTGTCACACATCTTTTACCCTCCCAATTATTTAAAAACCTTGGAGTGACACTGTACAAGTTTGGCTCAGTTTGAGAAAGTTGAGCCCATTGACTGTGCGTAAATCGCTGCACGAGTCCTGTATTTATAACATATTTACATGTTAGAGAAAGGGTTGATGGTTTGTACCCTTGGTCTATTGAAATAATACTCTAAATACTGACATACTAATATTAGTTCTATAAATATCTATTTAATGTGTTAATTACTTTACTCTATTTTGCCACATTAATCCTAAGATATGCTTCCATTAATCCTAATCTTTCTCTAATTTAAGGGATGTAATCTAATTATTTAAAATGAAATTGATGTGAGACGAGTTATGTAACTTTCTGAAATGGGTAATGTGAAATGTAATGAATTATGTACCTTTCTAAAAATGGGTAATTTGAAATATAGCAAAATTATAAATGATGTTTTTAAATGAAAAAAAAAATATATGACTGATATTCTTAATCTAAATGGTGTAAATGATGTATGTTAAATTATATAATCTTTTTATCCTATTATGGTGTAAACTAATGATAATACTAAATGATAACCTTTGTTAAATGGAATGGTTCATTCGGATGGAATGAACTCAAATGAAATGAAACAAAGTGGAATGTAATAAACTAAATGGTACTATTCCTATCTAAACTACTATCTATTCTACATTTTAGGGTAAGTAAGTGGGTAAAATAATGATTTATGTAAACTACTAAAAAAAATGAAAACTATATTATTTCCTAACTCTAAATGTAAATTAAAGTTACCTAATCTACATATAATTTATCACACTATTAAAATATTATAATACATATCACAATAAGTATTTATATACATAGTATTTAAATACCCCAGGTTAGTTGTTGCCCCAATGTTCAGAAATTGCTTTCATTGGCATACTATATAATTACACTTGTCCTGGGTATATTAAATACAATACACAGTCATACTTGTGTCCTATGGGTATGGCACCTGTAGAGTTCGCTTGTGTCGTAGACCAGTATTTTTTTGTGTCTGTATTTATGGACTGTTCTGACACTGTTTTTTCTCTGCTTAACACAAATGATTCACCGGACACATATGGAGCTTAGTCATTAACGAGCTGTTCCAGTTCACACGGTGATATATTTGTTTTTTCGGAGTACAGTTCTTCTCTTGATGTCTACGGACACATGGTAGGTCACTGTTCTTAGTACATAGTTTAGCACATAATATCTATGTATTCATACAATATTTTACATAGAATATTATCCTGTACTATTTTAACAATTATTACTCTACACACTTATGTGGAATCTCTGGTATTTCTACCTCAGATGGTCGACTAAGGGTATCAGCCAGAATGTTGTCCTTACCTTTAATATGCTCTATACTAAAAGTATAGTTTTGTAAAATTAGCGACCACCTGTATATACGGTCATTCCGATGCACACCACTTTGTATGACCGTGATTGGGGAGTTGTCAGTCTGGACAATGAAGTGAACACCCGCCAGAAATCGATGGAGCTTCCTCACCGCATAGATGACGCTTAGGGCTTCTAACTCTGATATGGAATATCTGGACTCAGCAGGTGTGATCTTACGGCTCACGTAGCAAATCGGGTGGAAGATGCCATCATAAAATTGGCCTAGTACTGCAGCGATGGAGATTCTGTTGGCATCTGTCCTAAGATAATAAACGAGCCTAGGATTAGGCAAGCGGAGGATTGGTACATTACTAAACAGGATTTTCAATTTTGACAATGCAGAAATTAATAATGCATCTTTGACATCTAATTTTACAGATGCTTTTAAAACATTGGAAAATACACTTGTAATATCCGCTAAATTTGGTATGAATTTGCTATAGTAATTTACTAATCCCAAAAGGCTTCTGACCTGCTTCTTTGTGGTAGGCATGGTCAGGTTCATAATTTTGGTAATAATTCTATTGTCAGTCTTAAGTTGACCTTGTGAAATGACATGACCTAAAAAGTCAATTTCTTTTAGGCCTAATTCAACTTTGCTCGGTTTGACAGTGAGACCGAAGAGTCGCAACCTATCAAAGACATGTCTTAGTTTCAGTCAGTGTGTTGTCCAGTCATCAGTATGGAAACATATATCATGCGTATTCTGTAAGCTCACTAAATGTATGCATCTTGTCGGATTTGCCAGTCCCGCTAACTAGTGTAGTTGCGCTATGTATGTCTGTCGTCTTATTATTAGGTGTGGGTGCACTGTGTTCGTCCAATGTCAGTCCCCGGTCTCTTGTCGTGAAAAGTAAAGTTTCAACATGTTGACATGGAATATCTTTAAGTGTCCGTTTATCGATATTTCATAGTCAACATTTGAAATCTTACGTACCACCTTGAATGGTCCTTGCCATTTTATTTGTCTGGAAGTAACTGAAGTATGTTTTGATCTGGTTTACGACCAATTGTTCAAGCACCCTTGTTTGTGTATTGGTAAATTTGACCCTCCCTCTCAAAGGTCTAGAAGCCAGCGTAGAAAGTAGTACTTTAGCTGTGGGATGTCTACCCTTATGTACTAATTGTTGACCGACATTACAAAAACGATGAAATAATTTTATATCATTCCAAAACCCTGGCCAATGAAAATGAGCCTGAAATCTAGCCCTGGTTTTGTCGTATGCCAGGTGACCAGCAAGCGGTGACTCATGTGCAGTTTTTTTCACAGTTAGGCGGTGTTGTACAGGTCGCACCGTTTGCTGATTCTCATGGTTATCAGTTGTAAAATATCTAGTAAGAAAGCCATTATTAGGTTTAAAGAACCATGAGACATTTTTGGTCACTTTGGCTCTTTCTTTCAATAATTTTAAATAAGGAGACCCACTAGGATCAGCTTTCTGCTGTTCTATCAATTTTTGTCTGTTGGTATCATCTGTGCTAGTTGGAGAAAGCAACAGTAGTCTCTCATCTTGTAGTGTGTCTTGATGTTTTACAGTGTCTGCTCTGGTTGTTGCATTAGCTGCATTTAATCTTTCCCATGCAGCTATTTCATCGCTAGTACATTGTTTCAGTTGGGGTAAGCAACCCAAAATCAAATCAGTACAAGGGTTGTCAAGTATTGCACAAGTAAAGGTACCAGAAAGGAAAGGAGTGTTAATACGGGCTTTGGCCAAAGGGTAAATTTCAATGTTACCCGAAAAGGTTCGGCATTTGACAGAGTCGCCTGTATAATCACCTGGACTCACTAGATCCTTTCTAAGACCAATAAGGGTGCTGCCGCTGTCCAGCAAACATTGGCATGGTCTATCGTTGACCATTGCATGGTGGAACACCAAATTGCCTCTGGAGGCTAATGCTGCATTTGACATTCTCAGTTGAGAATGGTACTGTATGTCCACATTCTAATTTTCCGTCTGCATGAAATTGGTGACATCGTTCACAACTGTCAAAACTTAATATATCGTTTACACAACACACATCTTCAGATTGGTTAAAGGTAAAGTATTTTCAATCTCACACTCAGTCTCACTACCACTATCAGAAGATGTATCAATCAAAATAGCATTGTTGGCTTTCATACGTTGGCGGCCAAGGCACTTATTTGAATAATGGCCATAGCTGGAACAAAAGAAGCATTTGATTGCACGCCTGTATGCAGATCTTTTGTCTTGTTGCTTCTTAATAACATTTTCAAGATGCGCCGGATAATTTGGCGATTTGTCACACATAGAATAAGTGTCATGCAAAAGTTGACAGTAAATACATTTTGACACTTTCCTATCTTTCTGGTCGCTTTTCTGAAAAGTTTTTCTCTTACTCTGATAATTTTTTGGTTGGTCTTTCACAAAAGAAACCACTTCAGAGTCATTTGAGGTCTTGAAAATATCTCTGTTAGAAGAAAAATATGCAGAGCCTTTCTTTTCGAACTGCTCTATGTTCTCAATGTCTGACTGCTGCAAAAATTTAGCAAAAGGAGATGGTATAGTGGATATGACTTTATCCATGGCTATTAAATTTTTAAGTCTATCAAAGTCTTTTCCTATGTTAGCTGCTTTAAGCCACCTATCTAGTACACTCTGAACATTTGAGACGTAATCAATGAAAGTCTCACTAGGTTTAGGTTTTAAATTTGAGAACTGAACCTGATACCCAGGGGCATCAAGTAAAAAGTGTTGCATTATCCTATCATGTATGTATTGATAGTTAGATCTAAGATCAGATGGTATAGATTCTATCACTTTAAGGGGCTCACCACTCAGGTTCTTCATATAAATCATAGCCCACATCTCTATTGGAACTTGGTGATATTTAAACTGATACTCTACATTTTCTGTCCAGGCTGATATGGAATCTTCTTTACAATATGGTTTGATAATATTTTTGTATTTGTTGAACTTATTTTCTTCTTGTTGACTTTTTAGTTTAGTGGCAGAGATCTCTGCGTGTGAGTCTACATCCATTTCTTTCATCTTTAATTGTGTCTCTGATTCTACTTGTATTTGTTTTTCCTTAACTCTTGCCATTTCATCTATCTCTTTTTGCTTTAGTTCTCTCTCCTGATCTAATTGCTTTTGCTTTAAATCTAATTCCTTCAGTTTAATTTCCTTATCTTGTTCTAACTGTTGTTGCTTAACCTGTTTGCCATCTTCTAGCTGTTTTTGTTTTGTTATCTCAGCTAGTTGAGCAATCTCCTTTTGATGTTGTCTATCTCGTTCTTCCTTTTCATTTTGCTGTTGTCTATCTCGTTCTTCCTTTTCATTTTGCTGTTGTCTATCTCGTTCTTCCTTTTCATTTTGCTGTTGTCTATCTCGTTCTTCTTTTTCTTTTTGCTGTTGTCTTTCTCGTGCACGTTCGTCTCTCTCAGCATCTTTTGCTTGTTTACATTTCTTATCAGCATATTCTTCTAGCTCTTTACCTGTGTATTGCAATTGCTTACCAGCTTTTATGAAGTCCTCTAACGTTGCCATGATGTTTGGTAATTAGCTAGCTTTGATCTACACTGAACTCTTTATTCACTTATTTTTCGTTGATATGTTATGTTTGTTAATATCTGAGCACCGCAAATTGTACTCTTTGTTTATAACCTGAAAAATTTAGACCTGAAAAAACAGAGCATAAAAGTATGCTAATGCATCACAAGCTGAAAAAGAGATGCACTATTAATCACATTGCATGCCAAAACTATTGAGTATACTCAACTTAATGTTCCCGAGAATCAGGGAACAACAATCCGGTAACACAGGTCACCTTGTTTGCCACTTCAGCACAGACGCGAGTCTTCTAATTAGGTCACCTGTTTGGTACTTCGCACACACACGAATCTTCTATTCAGATGTTGTTCACCCTGGTTTACAGAGCAGCAACAATTAACAAATAGTAAACCGACATATTATTCGACAATCTGATACATCAACAGTGACATGCCCACAAAAAAAAGAATATAGTTAACTTAATATTAAATTGTCAATGTCCTGTCTTCGTTCTAACTTATTTATGCCTTTCGTCACTAACCTAATTTAATCTATGCAAGTGTTGTGCAGACCAAGTCTAATTTGCATGACCGAAAGTAGTACCCTCGTGACGGTAAACACAAGAAAAAGTACGAAAAAAAAATTCAATAACTGCTTTGAAATAAATAAAAATATATTAATATTGTTTAAATAAACAAATATATTCAATTACCAGTTGAAATAAACAAATAATAGGTTATATAAAGCAACGATTCAGGCGGGCAGCAGCTTAACGATTTGTAAACATTCAGATGCTGAATGCCAATGCCGTAGAACAACCGTTTGTCAATCGTAACACGTCAGAGGCGCAGCGCTATTTTCAAAAATCGATAATGTTGCTGGCTGTGTATCGCTCCGCCATGAATCATAGTTGATGGTTATTCATAAATAAATACATAATTACATGAATAATTACATGAATAAATAAAGAACATAATAATATTAATACTTACAACTTTGAAGAACACATGATTTAAGTATATAATATTCTACTAAACACAAATAAGCAATATTTCGTCACGATAGGCACAGCTTCGTTAGCAACTTGTCCTAGTCTGCACACGTCATCGTCACTGACACAAATTAAATTCACTACTTCACTATTTGTAACCTTAGTCTAGAGCCGTGGGTGAGTGTATTAGCTTGAACTTTCGTCCAAGCCACACTTCTGACACCACATTAATCCTTGCCTGTCAACAACTCATGTGTCAGGCATCATCGGATTACTTCTTCCACACCACACAAGAAACTTGCAAGTCGTGTGAAAGGAATTGAATGGTACATTTTATTGCCGTTGGCTCTTTACAAGTACATAACAGTCGCTATCAAACCACACACAAAGCCACAGAATTGCCTATCACTAGTTTCCTAAACCCTATTGCTAATCTCTATCTATTTGGTTACACAAAACTCCTATCAATATCTAACGATCTGCTCTCTACAATGTCAGTCCCCGGTCTGACTAGTTGGCTCGCGTGGTTACACACCACGCGGAAGGACCTTGACGTGTCCTTCGGCTTTCTGCGTGCCGTGATGCTTGGCACGCTGACATTAAATGTCTTTGGTTGAGTAGCAATCGTGGCGATCCCGTATGCGTGATTCTGTCGTGACCAGAGTGCTAGCTATCTGTTCCACGTCTCCGTGTCTCTTGAGAGAACTAGTTAATAGTCCCCCATTCTAACACCTACCCCGCCCTTATATCGGGGCACTGTATCACTGTAACTATTTGAGGTTGACCACTCTTCCCTTATGCTGCAGTCTTTGACACGTTCCCATATTGTTATATAATGTTTGATGTGCTCAGTATCATGCTAGTCCCATATTGTTATATAATGTTTGATGTGCTCAGTATCATGAGGCTAGTCCTATGTTGTTATATGATGTTTGATGTGCTCAGTATCATGAGGCTAGTCCTATGTTGTTATATGATGTTTGATGTGCTCAGTATCATGGTGCTAGTCCCATATTGTTATATGATGTTTGATGTGCTCAGTATCATGAGGCTAGTCCCATATTGTTATATGATGTTTGATGTGCTCAGTATCATGAGGCTAGTCCCATATTGTTATATAATGTTTGATGTGCTCAGTATCATGGTGCTAGTCCCGTGTTGTTATATGATGTTTGATGTGGTCAGTATCATGGTGCTAGTCCCATATTGTTATATGATGTTTGATGTGCTCAGTATCATGAGGCTAGTCCCATATTGTTATATGATGTTTGATGTGGTCAGTATCATGAGGCTAGTCCCATGTTGTTAAATGATGTTTGATGTGGTCAGTATGTCAGTCCCATGTTGTTATATGATGTTTGATGTGCTCAGTATCATGGTGCTAGTCTCATGTTGTTATATGATGTTTGATGTGATCAGTATCATGGTGCTAGTCTCATGTTGTTATATGATGTTTGATGTGATCAGTATCATGGTGCTAGTCTCATGTTGTTATATGATGTTTGATGTGCTCAGTATCATGGTGCTAGTCTCATGTTGTTATATGATGTTTGATGTGATCAGTATCATGGTGCTAGTCTCATGTTGTTATATGATGTTTGATGTGATCAGTATCATGGTGCTAGTCTCATGTTGTTATATGATGTTTGATATGCTCAGTATCATGGTGCTAGTCTCATGTTGTTATATGATGTTTGATGTGATCAGTATCATGGTGCTAGTCTCATGTTGTTATATGATGTTTGATGTGATCAGTATCATGGTGCTAGTCTCATGTTGTTATATGATGTTTGATGTGATCAGTATCATGGTGCTAGTCTCATGTTGTTATATGATGTTTGATGTGGTCAGTATCATGAGGCTAGTCACATATTGTTATATGATGTTTGATGTGGTCAGTATCTTGAGGCTAGTCCCATATTGTTATATGATGTTTGATGTGGTCAGTATCTGAGGCTAGTCCCATATTGTTATATGATGTTTGATGTGGTCAGTATCTGAGGCTAGTCACATATTGTTATATGACGGTTGATGTGGTCAGTATCATGAGGCTAGTCCCATATTGTTATATGATGTTTGATGTGGTCAGTATCTGAGGCTAGTCCCATATTGTTATATGATGTTTGATGTGGTCAGTATCTGAGGCTAGTCACATATTGTTATATGATGTTTGATGTGGTCAGTATCATGAGGCTAGTCCCATATTGTTATATGATGTTTGATGTGGTCAGTATCATGAGGCTAGTCCATATCGTAATATAATGTTTGATGTGGTCAGTATCATGAGTGCTAGTCACATGTTGTTATATGATGTTTGATGTGATCAGTATCATGGGCTAGTCCCATATTGTTATATGATGTTTGATGTGATCAGTATCATGGCGCTAGTCCCATATTGTTATATGATGTTTGATGTGCTCAGTATCATGGTGCTAGTCTCATGTTGTTATATGATGTTTGATGTGATCAGTATCATGGTGCTAGTCTCATGTTGTTATATGATGTTTGATGTGCTCAGTATCATGGTGCTAGTCTCATGTTGTTATATGATGTTTGATGTGCTCACGTATCATGGTGCTAGTCCCATGTTGTTATATGATGTTTGATGTGATCAGTATCATGGTGCTAGTCTCATATTGTTATATGATGTTTGATGTGATCAGTATCATGGTGCTAGTCTTATGTTGATATATGATGTTTGATGTGCTCAGTATCATGGTGCTAGTCTCATGTTGTTATATGATGTTTGATGTGATCAGTATCATGGTGCTAGTCTCATATTGTTATATGATGTTTGATGTGCTCAGTATCATGGTGCTAGTCTCATGTTGTTATATGATGTTTGATGTGATCAGTATCATGGTGCTAGTCTCATGTTGTTATATGATGTTTGATGTGATCAGTATCATGGTGCTAGTCCCGTGTTGTTATATAATGTTTGATGTGGTCAGTATGTCAGTCCCATGTTGTTATATGATGTTTGATGTGGTCAGTATGTCAGTCCCATGTTGTTATATGATGTTTGATGTGGTCAGTATGTCAGTCACATGTTGTTATATGATGTTTGATGTGGTCAGTATGTCAGTCCCATGTTGTTATATGATGTTTGATGTGGTCAGTATGTCAGTCCCATGTTGTTATATAATGTTTGATGTGATCAGTATGTCAGACCCATGTTGTTATATGATGTTTGATGTGGTCAGTATATCAGTCCCATGTTGTTATATGATGTTTGATGTGGTCAGTATCCTGCTAGTTCCATGTTGTTATATGATGTTTGATGTGGTCAGTATTATGCTAGTTCCATGTTGTTATATGATGTTTGATGTGGTCAGTATCATGCTAGTTCCATGTTGTTATATGATGTTTGATGTGGAGAGTATGCTAGTCCCATATTGTTATATGATGTTTGATGTGGTCAGTATGTTAGTCCCATATTGTTATATGATGTTTGATGTGGAGAGTATGTTAGTCCCATATTGTTATGTGATGTTTGATGTGGTCAGTATGTTAGTCCCATATTGTTATATGATGTTTGATGTGGTCAGTATGTTAGTCCCATATTGTTATATGATGTTTGATGTGGTCAGTATGTCAGTCCCATATTGTTACATAATGTTTGATGATATTAGTATGTCAGTGCCATATTGTTACATAATGTTTGATGTGGTCAGTATGTCAGTCCCATATTGTTACATAATGTTTGATAATATTAGTATGTCAGTCCCATATTGTTACATAATGTTTGATGATATTAGTATGTAAGTCCCATTCTGTTACATAATGTTTGATGTGGTCAGTATGTCAGTCCCATATTGTTATATAATGTTTGATGATATTAGTATGTCAGTGCCATATTGTTACATAATGTTTGATGTGGTCAGTATGTCAGTCCCATATTGTTACATAATGTTTGATGATATTAGTATGTCAGTCCCATATTGTCACATAATGTTTGATGATATTAGTATGTCAGTGTCATATTGTTATATAATGTTTGATGTGGTCAGTATGTCAGTCCCATATTGTTACATAATGTTTGATGATATTAGTATGTCAGTCCCATATTGTTACATAATGTTTGATGATATTAGTATGTCAGTCCCATATTGTTACATAATGTTTGATGATATTAGTATGTCAGTCCCATATTGTTACATAATGTTTGATGATATTATTATGTCAGTCCCATATTGTTACATAATGTTTGATGTGGTCAGTATGTCAGTCCCATATTGTTGCATAATGTTTGATGATATTAGTATGTCAGTCCCATATTGTTACATAACGTTTGATGATATTAGTATGTCAGTCCCATATTGTTACATAATGTTTGATGATATTAGTATGTCAGTCCCATATTTTTACATAATATTTGATGATATTAGTATGTCAGTCCCATATTGTTACATAATGTTTGATGATATTAGTATGTCAGTCCCAGATTGTTACATAATGTTTTATGTGGTCAGTATGTCAGTCCCATATTGTTACATAATGTTTGATATTATTAGTATGTCAGTCCCATATTGTTACATAATGTTTGATGATATTAGTATGTCAGTCCCATATTGTTACATAATGTTTGATGATATTAGTATGTCAGTCTCATATTGTTACATAATGTTTGATGATATTAGTTTGTCATTCCCATATTGTTACATAATGTTTGATGATATTAGTATGTCAGTGCCATATTGTTACATAATGTTTGATGTGGTCAGTATGTCAGTCCCATATTGTTACATAATGTTTGATGATATTAGTATGTCAGTCCCATATTGTTACATAATGTTTGATGATATTAGTATGTCAGTCCCATATTGTTACATAATGTTTGATGATATTAGTATGTCAGTGCCATATTGTTACATAATGTTTGATGTGGTCAGTATGTCAGTCCCACATTGTTACATAATGTTTGATGATATTAGTATGCCAATACCATATTGTTACATAATGTTTGATGATATTAGTATGTCAGTGCCATATTGTTACATAATGTTTGATGTGGTCAGTATGTCAGTCCCATATGGTTATATAATGTTTGATGATATTAGTATGTCAGTCCCATATTGTTACATAATGTTTGATGATATTAGTATGTCAGTGCCATATTGTTACATAATGTTTGATGTGGTCAGTATGTCAGTCCCATATTGTTACATAATGTTTGATGATATTAGTATGTCAGTGCCATATTGTTACATAATGTTTGAGGTGGTCAGTATGTCAGTCCCATATTGTTATATAATGTTTGATGTGGTCAGTATGTCAGTCCAATGTTGTTATATGATGTTTGATGTGGTCAGTATGTCAGTCCCATATTGTTACATAATGTTTGATGATATTAGTATGTCAGTCCCATATTGTTACATAATGTTTGATGTGGTCAGCATGTCAGTCCCATATTGTTACATAATGTTTGATGTTGTCAGCATGTCAGTCCCATATTGTTACATAATGTTTGATGTGGTCAGCATGTCAGTCCCATATTGTTACATAATGTTTAATGATATTAGTATGTCAGTCCCATATTGTTACAGTCCCATATTGTTACATAATGTTTGATGATATTAGTATGTAAGTCCTATACTGTTACATAATGTTTGATGTGGTCAGTATGTCAGTCCCATATTGTTATATAATGTTTGATGATATTAGTATGTCAGTCCCATATTGTTACATAATGTTTGATGTGGTCAGTATGTCAGTCCCATATTGTTACATAATGTTTGATGATATTAGTATGTCAGTCCCATATTGTATTTATTCTAAAATAAATGCGCAGTAGGTGAAACCCATAAAAGCTGTGAACATATGTAACGGTTGACATGGTAATATAGATACCTCATTGCTAACTCATATTGTTAAAAGGCAATTAAAACGCGATTAAATTGTTATTAAAATATATTATACAGCATGTTAGTGCTTATAAATTAAGGAATAAATGCCAAGAAAAAACAATATGTCAGTTTGCTAAATTTAAAGTTGAAGATTTAGGAACCGATGCCATACGAAGATGAACTTCTTCCAAGGAAAGTTCTATTGAGCATTCTCCAAGTGATATTTAACAAGTGAGTAATACAAGTAACAACAAGGTAAAGGATTTATTTACACGCCTTAAAGGGCATTGGGTGTATGGTGCTATGATATGATATATGATATTATAAGATGTTTGATGTGGTCACTATGTTAGTCCCATATTGTTATATGATGTTTGATGATGTCAGTACGATAGTCCCATGTTGTTATATGATGTTTGATGATGTCAGTACGATAGTCCCATATTATTATATGATGTTTGATGTGGTCAGTATGTTAGTCCCATATTGGTATAGGATGTTTTATGATATCAGTATGTTAGTCCCATATTGTTATATGATGTTTGATGATATCAGTATGTTAGTCCCATATTGTTATATGATGTTTGATTATATCAGTATGTCTGTCCCATGTTGTTATATGATGTTTGATGTGGTCAGTATGGCAGTCCCATGTTGTTATGTGATGTTTGATGTGGTCAGTATATCAGTCCCATGTTGTTATTTGATGTTTGATGTGGTCAGTATGTCAGTCCCATGTTGTTATATGATGTTTGATGTGGTCAGTATGTCAGTCCCATGTTGTTATATGATGTTTGATGTGGTCAGTATGTCAGTCCCATGTTGTTATATGATGTTTGATGTGGTCAGTATGTCAGTCCCATGTTGTTATATGATGTTTGATGTGGTCAGTATGTCAGTCCCATGTTGTTATATGATGTTTGATGTGGTCAGTATGTCAGTCCCATGTTGTTATATGATGTTTGATGTGGTCAGTATGTCAGTCCCATGTTGTTATATGATGTTTGATGTGGTCAGTATGTCAGTCCCATGTTGTTATATGATGTTTGATGTGGTCAGTATGTCAGTCCCATGTTGTTATATGATGTTTGATGTGGTCAGTATGTCAGTCCCATGTTGTTATATGATGTTTGATGTGGTCAGTATGTCAGTCCCATGTTGTTATATGATGTTTGATGTGGTCAGTATGTCAGTCCCATGTTGTTATATGATGTTTGATGTGGTCAGTATGTCAGTCCCATGTTGTTATATGATGTTTGATGTGGTCAGTATGTCAGTCCCATGTTGTTATATGATGTTTGATGTGGTCAGTATGTCAGTCCCATATTGTTATATAATGTTTGATGTGATCAGTATCATGGTGCTAGTCCCATGTTGTTATATGATGTTTGATGTGGTCAGTATGTCAGTCCCATGTTGTTATATGATGTTTGATGTGGTCAGTATGTCAGTCCCATGTTGTTATATGATGTTTGATGTGGTCAGTATATCAGTCCCATGTTGTTATTTGATGTTTGATGTGGTCAGTATGTCAGTCCCATGTTGTTATATGATGTTTGATGTGATCAGTATGTCAGTCCCATGTTGTTATATGATGTTTGATGTGGTCAGTATGTCAGTCCCATGTTGTTATATGATGTTTGATGTGGTCAGTATATCAGTCCCATGTTGTTATGTGATATTTGATGTGGTCAGTATATCAGTCCCATGTTGTTATATGATGTTTGATGTGGTCAGTACCAGACCGGTCGTCTTTACTTCCCGGGATACCTCCTGATGTTCGGTCTAGGCTGGGTCGACCTGGGAGTCTCTGCCAAGTTCACACATCTGATTTGATGGAGATGCAAATTCATTACCATCTGGCCAATAGGTTATGGTGCTACCCTAATGTGTCCTACGCGTAGTCTGAAGACTTTTCTTTTCGGTGTAGTTGGTAATACGAGGGGAAGTTAATAAGTAAGTCACAAATGGCTGTGGGTAAATAACTAAATGTGATAACAGCTTGAAACCAGTTTATTTGTATACATACAATATCCCTTTATTTCTCAACATAATTTCCACCAACATGGATGCACTTATCCCACCGTTTTATCAGTCCTCCCAAACCGGCTGCATAGAACTGCGTGCTCTGTTTTCTAAACCACATTTTCACTTCACATTCAACTTCGGCGACATTCGCGAAATGTCTCCCGCCAAGGTGGGTTGTCAGTGTTTATGATGACAAATGTTTGTCCCGTAAAGCGATGCATAGCTGGGTAGAAAAAAGTAACGATGGTAAGTCAATAAGTAAGTCACACAGTTTTCACAAATGAAAACACAGCACGCAAATCTATGCAGCCGTTTTGGGAGGACTGATAAAGTGATGGGATAAGTGTGTCCATGTTGGTGGAAATAATGTTTAGAAATAAAGGGACACTGTATGTATAACAATAAACTGGTTTCAGGTTGTTATCATATGTAGGTATTTTCTACAGCCATTTGTGACTTACTTATTGACTTGCCCTCGTATGCGCCAACTTCCTGGTGACCTGCATGCACTGATTTCTCTTGGTTCTTTAATTGCTTCGTATACATGTATAGACTAGATGAAACAAGACGAAGAGGCCGGCCACTAAACGATGGACAGAGGGAATAACAGAGTCCATGGGAATCTCGATGTATGTAGCCCATAAACGGGCACTCTCCCGCTGTTCATGCTTCACCTTGACCCCGCAAGATACAAGAGGAACACGATGAGATAATGGATGGTTAATCCACCGCTGTTTAAGTTTCACCTCACAAGGTACAAACGGAATACGATGCGATCAGATGGTACATCTCTTGGCCTTACCATAGGTTATGTCTACATCAGGCTGAGGTAGTCTTCTTCTTCTTCTTCTTCTTCTTCTTCTTCTTCTTCTTCTTCTTCTTCTTCTTCTTCTTCTTCTTCTTCTTCTTCTTCTTCTTCTGCTGCTGCTGTTGCTGCTGCTGCTGCTGCTGCTGCTGCTGTTGCTTTCATCCGGAGTTTTTTTCCGGACGTGATTGCGTTGTGCCTGTTTACAGCAGAGCTGCGTTCTTGCGCCTTTAGGCCGACACAACCGACTTCTGCGGGCATTTGTTGACCGGGTTAACCTTCCCGGGGTTATCCACCTTACTTTGGTCATCGGTCGGCTTCTTCATTTCCAGGCATGTTGCAATACGGGGGAAGTCATTGTATTACAACACTTGTGGATTTCTCACTGAGTGATGTTCTTAAGTGTGCTAGGTTTGCATTTTGTCTGCTCTTCATGCTGAAACAACTGACTTCGCATAGGTAAAGAGATCTAAGTATTTCTGCTGAGTGTTTTTCTCTGTCAACGGCATTTCTGATGCAGCTGTCAATACGTCTATGTCTGTTCTCACGTTACTTAAGAATTATCTAGTTGCAACTGACTGTGCTTTCATTGCACCATTGTTTTAAGATCCACTAGAATCCATCCACCTCCATTTTCTGTTGAGTTTTTGTTTTTTGATACGTCTGTATATGCATGGATCCAGGTGTTGCTTGGGTAATGTTTTACTGTGGTTTATGACTCTTTTTCTTCTTTCTGTTTCACTTTGAGTGTTCTCTTTGTCAATATCAGAAACTTTTTATATCATTTTATATGATGTGTGGTGTGTGTGCTTGGGTAATGTTCTTCTATGTAGTTTAAGTCCTTTTTACTTCTCTCTGTTTCATATTAAATGTTCTCTTTGCTGCTGCTGTCCTCAACTAGAACCTGTGTTCATTATTAAGTTGTTTGTATGTTGATACGTCGAGCATATAATGTGTAGTAATCTTTCTTTTTGCAGATTCTACAAAGTTGTTACACTTTATTATTACACTTCCCAAACCATCAAATCACTGATAGCTTGTATATGTTCTATATGTGACCTTATCCAGCTGGTTAAAGGCATTATTTTTATGCCTTCAGTTACCATCAACATTCCTTGATTTTAGACTTTGATTGATTACTTTGTAAACAGATTTTGTGCCAACAAAAAGTAGGTTTGATCGAAACAAAAATGAATGACGGAAAATGAGAAGTATTAGTGTGTGACAATTATGACTCTAAAGTTGTTAATATGGTAACAGACATGTATGATAACGCAATGACAACACTTCAGAGATATATAAGCACATGGCAGAAAAGGGAAGTCGTTTAAGACGATCAATCATCCCATGGCAATTAATCCATCAAAGTGTGACAGCTAATGTAGCCCAAGCTGATGTGTTCCAGGGCTGTCCAGGACTATATATACCAAGATTTTTCATGTGCGTTTTTTTCCACCTGCTTTCTTTCGATTTGTCTCAACCTGTGTCTTCCATGTCAGGCGACGATCATAAGTGACACCTAGGAAATTTGTATTTTCTTCATGATACATGCCATTTGACCATTCAGTAATAGCTTGTTGGGTCACGCTGCTAAATATCCTTCTGGAACAATATCTAAGAAGTATTTGAATTTAAATATGTTTCTTTAAAGAGAATTGTACTGGAAAGATCTACACTTCTCAGACGAAACCTTGGGAGTTAATTGGATCCGGGCGTGTATGTTCCAGATCGTGAACTCAGCGTAACTACTTCAGCATAACTACTACAATGACCAATCTAGGTGAGTAAGCAATACAGATGGAGAAGAGAAGTAGAGACATAAGTGAACAATATTCAGAGGTTTCCCCTTAATTGGGAAACAGGGAGGAAAGAAAGATGAGACAAGACTTTATTGCAGCAATGGTACGTCCAGCGGAGCAATTTAAATGATTTTTCGCGCTCTCTTTTTCATGATATATTAACTGGTGAGCTGGCCTAAGTGTAGGACGTCTTTCGGTAATGATGGAAGAAGCGGGTACGAGTGGTATTGTTAAAGTGTATTTCACACAATGAGAAACTTAGGGACGATATACATACTCCATCCACATAACACACACACGCAAACACGCGCACACACACACACACACACACACACATCCAACCTCCTCCCCCACCCCTTCCCACACAAACCCATAGCACTGCGTGGATGTACCAGTCTTCTCGAAATAAGGACAGCAACACTTTGCAGGTCCAGTGTATACGTTGCAATAGGCGTGTTCGTGTAACCGTTTGGACTTTACACTGACCCTGGCTAGGGCGCCAGAGAACACTTTGTAACCACAACTTCAACATGATCCCTAAAAGACAGGCTTCTATCAAATGTCATTCCAAGGTACTTCAGTCACATTTTCTACCATTTATTGTCAGTCTTGGAGGGTCAGCTTTAACAATCTTATTGTCCAGAGAGCACAACAAGACAGCTGCCTTTTCTGGGTTAATGTCTTCATTCGTCTCCATAAACAAATCCATCACTTTGTCCATTGTCGCCTGCAGCTCCTGTCCCTCCCATGCCTGTATGCGAGAACATCATCTGCAAATGTTAATATCCTTCCAGCCCCTTGGTGTTCCGAGGCATGCAATCTTGCTCGTATACACATTGAAAAGCGCAAGTGAAATTGCTGACCCATGTGGTAGTCCGGAGACTATGATAGATGGCTCAGAGGTCCACGTACTTTCACACGTACACGTAGAATCACCACGTACTAATGTGTGTGGGGGATGTGTGTGGGTTGGGGGAGGGGTGCGTGATAGGTGTGGGTGATGGATTTGGGGATGTGTGTGTGTGGGTAGGGGATATGCCTGGCTGGGTGGGGGTGTGTGTGGCTGGATGGAGGATGTATGTGTGGGTAGTGAGGGTGATTGAAGTTGGGGGTATGTGTGGGTTTGGGGATGTGTATGTGGGTGAGGGATGTGTATGGGTTTGGGATGTTTGGGTGGATGGGTGGGGAGTGTGTGTGTGGGTGAGAGATGTGTGGGTGAATGTGTGTGGGGGATGTGTGTGGGTTGGGAGAGGGGTGCGTGATAGGTGTGGGTGATGGATTTGAGGATGTGTGTGTGGGTAGGGGATATGCCTGGCTGGGTGGGGGTGTGTGTGGCTGGATGGAGGATGTATGTGTGGGTAGTGAGGGTGATTGTAGTTGGGGGATGTGTGGATGGGTAGGAGATGTGTGGGGAGATGTGTGTGTGGGTGAGGGATGTGTCTTTGGGATGTGTGTGGGTGTGGTGTTGCGTGGGAGGGGAGCTGGGTGTGGATAATGGATGTATGTGTGGGTGGGTGGGGTGTGATTGGGTGTGCGGGTGGGTGAAGGATGTGTGTGAGGGTGGGGGATGTGTGTTTAGATGGGTGGTTGGGATGTGTGAGTGTGGGTGGGTAGATAGGAGATGTATGTTTTGATGAGTGAGTGAGGGATGTGTGGGTGTTAGTGGTTGAGGGATAAGTACGTGTGTCTAGGGATGTATGAGGGGATGAGGTTATGGGTTGGGGATGTATGTGTGGGTTGTGTGTGCGTGGATGGGAGGTGTGTGTTTGTGAATGGGGGATGTGTTGGTGGGTGGGGATGTGTGTGAGGGATGTGTGTATGAGCGGGGAGATTGTGCGTGGGTTGGGATGTTTGTGTATATGGGTAGGGGTGTGTGGTTAAGGGATGTTTGGTTGGGGGATGGGTGGGTAGAGGATGTGTGGGTGGGTAGAGGATATGTGGGTGGGTGAGTGTGTGTAGGTTAGGAGATGGTGGGGGATGTTTGTAGGGGTGGGCTCGGGATCTGTGAGTGAGCTGGGGGAGATGGGAGATTATGTGGCTGGGTGCGGAATTTGTGTGTGGGTAGGTGCGGAATATGTGAGTTGACGGGGAGATGTGTGTGTGTGTGTGTGTGTGTGTGGTGGGGAATGTGTGTTTGGCTGGGTGATTGGAGGTGTGTGGGTGGAGGAGGATATGTGAGTGAGTGATTGTTGGTGGGTAATGGGACGGGTAGAGGATATGTGTGTAGGTGGGTGGATGTGTGTGGGTGGGGGATGTGTGGGTTGGGGAATGTGTGTGTGCTAGGGGTGTGGGTGGATGGGGTGTGTGGTGGGTGAGAGGTGTGTATGGTTGGGGAGATGTGTAGGTGTAGGGATGTGGTGGATGGGTAGGGGCATGTATGTGTGTGTGGGTATGTGTGTGGTTGGGTGGTGGAGTTGGAGTGAATGGGAGACGTGTGGGTGGGTGGTTGATGTGTCTCATAACATAGTAATATGCCTTGTTTATGTTTACAAAATTCATGTGACAATGTTTTTTCCTATGCACTGTTGATGAAAGGATGAGTGATTGGAAGGGCCGAATGTAAGACGGGCCTGCGTGCCCAATTTGTTACCCTTTGAAAATAAAGTTTGTTCGTTCGTTCGTTCGTTCGTTACGTACTCAGCCGAAGAACCACTCTACGAGAATACAAAACAGCTGCAATCCAGTTCACCAACCAAGGACAGACTCTCTTCTCCATAAGAGCGTACATTACTGACTCTGTTGTAGCCGTCTTCGAGATCGAGTGCTGGAACGACCGCCTCTGTCTGTTTTGTAACCCTTCATGAACATAGTCAAAAGTGACTGTATTTGACTAAGTATCCTTCCCTGGCCGGTAACTCCCTAAACCCTTCGGGCGGAGCTTTTCCTTTTCTAAATATTCCTGAAGCTTAACAGCCCATTTTCAATGCGTTTTAACGTATGTATTGTTATTGTTGTTGTTGTTGCTGTTGTTGTTGTCTAAGAGCAGTTTCATAAGTGATGTGAGTGAAATAATGTATAACAGCAGAGAGAAAAGAAGGGCAGAATGTCAGACGGGTTTGCGTCCAGTTCTTAACCATTTGAAAATAAAGTTCGTTCATTCTTTCGTTCTATCTCTCTATATCTTCTATTTATATTTTCTTATTTCTTTCTACCTTTCTATCTCTGCATTTCTATCTCTCCTTATCTCATTCCATCTATCCCTAATCCTTCTATTCGCCTCGCTCGCTCTCTCTCTCTCACTCTCTCTCTCTCTCTCTCTCTCTCTCTCTCTCTCTCTCTCTCTGTATGTGTGTGTATATCTATCTCTCTTTATATCTATTACTGTCGTCCATCATTTGTAATCCCTATTATGGTATATATATATATATATATATATATATATATATATATATATATATACCTCTATCTTTTCATCTCTCTCTCTCTTTCTCTTTCTCTTCCTCCACACACACACACACACACATACACACACACATACGCATACGCACATACGCACACGCACAAATTGTGTTTATATTTACAATAGCACATATAATCTGTACAGACGAGACCGGCTGTGAAGCGACGGTATCATTCCTGCCTCAAAATCTCACTATAGAAGAACAACACGTCAACGGTGTCAACCACAAACCTCACGACAAGGACCTGCAGCAGACCGAGGACACAACCTGCGGATATGGCTCCTGCAGACCAGCTTTTGCACAGGTGAAGTACATGTTGATTGACGCCCTTTGTGTCTTCTCTGTTCTCGTTTCTGCCCGGCCTTTTGTTGTGTCGTTTAGTTTCTTATTCTTTCCGTGTCATTACTATAATCATGAAAAGGTCCTATCTCCGCAATGAATAACGGTTTCGTGTATTTTCATATGGACTTCTTTTATTTCATCCTTTGACGATGTTCACCCTCACGTGACTTCTTTCATTTCATCCATTGATGTTGTTCACCAACACGTGACTTCTTTCATTTCATCCATTGATGTAATTCACCCACATGTGACTTCTTTAATTTCTTCCCTTGATGTTGCTCACCCACAAATGACTCCATTCATTTCATTCTTTGATGTTGTTCACCCACGCGTGACTCCTTTCATTTCATCCTTTGTTGTTGCTCACCCACACGTGACTTCTTTCGTTTCATTCTTTGATGTTGTTTACCCACACCTGACTTCTTTCGTTTCATTCTTTGATGTTGTTCACCCATACCTGACTTCTTTATAATGCTCGCCCGGTTGATGTGATTATCTACATAGATGGTTCGGTGTTGAGAGGTAGGAGAAGTGCCTGGGGATTCTTAGCAAATGCTAATGGTCGTCGTTTGGTGCAGGAGAGATGGCGTATGATGCCACAACATCTGGCTTCAGAATGGAGGTGGAGGCAGTCAGTGCAGCTTTCCGCTGGATGGAGAACACGATACATACACACATAGATAGCACAGCTAGCATGACACATCACATCTCGTGACATCTTGATAGACTGATTTCTAGGAAGCAGTAATAAATAAAACAGGGTGGCGGGTTCAATCCCCACTAGAAGCAGGATTATTCGATCAGAACAGTTTTAAGCCCAGCCTCAAACAAATGGGTACTATACGATATTTCTCACTTTCTGGGAAGCGTAAAGGAAAGGCAACGAGGTGTTATGCCTCATACCTCTTGGCCTAGGTTATTCGGAAGCCATACATGTCACAGGGCGTCTATGGCGAAGGAGTCGCGAACGATAATCGCACTCCAATATCAGCTGCAGGCTATTTGTAAGCAGTGCTTTGTGATTACAATGGTACGCGCATTTGGTCTCTCAGAAAGCAATGGAAACGGTGTACACAAGTCTAATCTATCAGAAACAGCCAAATAATGCTGGGGTTGATTCACACTTCCTGTAAAGGACGTGCAGCTACGTCTGTACACGTCACAGCGAGCCGCGGTTATCTAGTGCCTGGCAGGCTTGTTTACAGCCAGATGATTATGGGTGTGATTTCACATCGAGACCGATTGTCGACACGGACTACCAGCTCGATCTAGTCTAACCTGTGAACCAGGACATATCTTAGGAAGTATAGGCGGCCGGCTGACAGTGACCACAACCCACAAGAGATTGCAGATGTATCTAAATATATGGGTTAGCACCATATATCCTACGACCATCAAGTTGTGTAAAAAAAGAGTCCTTTAATCTTCTTTTTTTAAAATTTAACAATTCAAAGGCTGTATCTGCTATGGGACCATTTTAACCCATTTTGTGAAGGTGTGGTAACCCGGGAACCATGAGGTCAACCCGGGAACCATGAGGTCAACCCGGGGACCATGAGGTCAACCCGGGAACCATGAGGTCAACCTGGGAACTATGAGGTCAACCTGAAAAAATGAGGTCAACCCGTTAACCATGAGGTTAACCCGGGAACCATGAGGTCAACCCGGTAACCATGAGGTCAACCTGGTAACCAGGAGGTCAAACCGGGAACCATGAGGTTAACCAGGGAAGCATGAGATCAACCAGGGAAGCATGAGGTCAATCCGAGAACCTTGAGTTCACACAGCAATCCCCAGAGATGTGAACTTGTAGCTATAAGAACTGGGAACCATGAGGTCAACCGGGGAACCATGAGGTCACACAGCAATCCCCAAAGGTGTGAACTATATCAGAGCTAGGTCAGCGGACATTTGTACTTGCAGCTTTACTACATTGTCCCACATCTATTAAGGTTGATGTTGATGATTAATATGGCTCGCTCTGTTACGAAGGGGTTCGAAACACAGCTGCGGGCGATTTAGCAGCAGACAGTCTTGCCTTGGTTTTTTTATGAAATGGTATGGATGCAGTTCGTTCAGAAAGCAATGACAAACTACTGAACGAAACCTCACTAAGAGATCACAGACAGCAAAAAAAAAAGAATTATGGGGTTGACTGCGACGTCCTGTACAGGATATGCAACTAACTTTTGATTAATGAAGAATCGACATTATAACACACCGAAAACATCACAGGTGCTCCGTTTCTCTCAGTCTATGTCGTAGAATGCTGATACCTACCGTTGTAGAAACACTCGGATTCGCCCACACAATTGCCCCTCCTTGCTAGATCACCACAAACTTCTTGTGCAATGCCCACAAACGTGGATGGTTATGGTTCGCCATCTGACATGATGATTAGAGTGTTGATTCTGTTTGTTTTCATGTCCTAATGTGCATTATGGCCAGGCCATCTAGACATGTGTCATTCTATTTTTCCCTAGCTCCTTTCCCATGAAGCTTTTACTACGTTTTCACGTTTATTCTCTTTTTTTATGTGCCTTGTTGGATCATCAATTGAATTTAAACATTCTTATGCATGCTATTTCATCTTGTAATCTGTGTTATTTCCATATGTATTTCATCCTTTATCAGGAGACCAGTCGAAATGGGCGATCATTCTTTTCCGCCTCGTGTGATCCCACAGTGCATGCATTAATTCGTGTGATGTCATCTGTCGTGTCATGACACAAGACTGTAAGAATTTCCAACTGTTGTCTTCCTCTGTCTCTCCTTAACCAACTCATTCCGGTCATCACAACGTTCCAGTTTTTCACATCTCATAATGTAGCCACAAACGATGTCGGCTTTTTCCTTGTCCGTGATAAGTTGCCTCTGTGTCCTAGCCTCTTTCTGATGTCTGTGATAAGTTGCCTCTGTGTCCTAGCCTCTTTCTGATGTCTGCTATAAGTTGTCTCTGTGTCCTAGCCTCTTTCTGATGTCTGCTATAAGTTGTCTCTGTGTCCTAGCCTCTTTCTGATGTCTGCTATAAGTTGTCTCTGTGTCCTAACCTGTTTCTGATGTCTGTGATAAGTTGCCTCTGTGTCCTAGCCTCTTTCTGATGTCCGTGATAAGTTGCCTCTGTGTCCTAGCCTCTTTCTGATGTCCGTGATAAGTTGCCTCTGTGTCCTAGCCTCTTTCTGATGTCTGCTATAAGTTGTCTCTGTGTCCTAGCCTCTTTCTGATGTCTGCTATAAGTTGTCTCTGTGTCCTAGCCTCTTTCTGATGTCTGTGATAAGTTGTCTCTGTGTCCTAGCCTCTTTCTGATGTCTGCTATAAGTTGTCTCTGTGTCCTAGCCTCTTTCTGATGTCTGTGATAAGTTGTCTCTGTGTCCTAGCCTCTTTCTGATGTCTGCTATAAGTTGTCTCTGTGTCCTAACCTGTTTCTGATGTCTGCTATAAGTTGTCTCTGTGTCCTAGCCTCTTTCTGATGTCTGTGATAGGTTGTCTCTGTGTCCTAGCCTCTTTCTGATGTCTGTGATAAGTTGTCTCTGTGTCCTAACCTGTTTCTGATGTCTGTGATAAGTTGTCTCTGTGTCCTAACCTGTTTCTGATGTCTGTGATAAGTTGTCTCTGTGTCCTAACCTGTTTCTGATGTCTGTGATAAGTTATCTCTGTGTCCCAGCCTCTTTCTGATGTCTGTGATAAGTTGTCTCTGTGTCCCAGCCTCTTTCTGATGTCTGTGATAAGTTGTCTCTGTGTCCTAGCCTCTTTCTGATGTCTGTGATAAGTTGTCTCTGTGTCCTAGCCTCTTTCTGATGTCTGTGATAAGTTGTCTCTGTGTCCCAGCCTCTTTCTGATGTCTGTGATAAGTTGTCTCTGTGTCCTAGCCTCTTTCTGATGTCTGCTATAAGTTGTCTCTGTGTCCTAGCCTCTTTCTGATGTCTGCTATAAGTTGTCTCTGTGTCCTAGCCTCTTTCTGATGTCTGCTATAAGTTGTCTCTGTGTCCTAGCCTCTTTCTGATGTCTGCTATAAGTTGTCTCTGTGTCCTAGCCTCTTTCTGATGTCTGCTATAAGTTGTCTCTGTGTCCCAGCCTATTTCTGATGTCTGTGATAAGTTGTCTCTGTGTCCCAGCCTATTTCTGATGTCTGTGATAAGTTGTCTCTGTGTCCTAGCCTCTTTCTGATGTCTGTGATAAGTTGTCTCTGTGTCCTAGCCTCTTTCTGATGTCTGTGATAAGTTGTCTCTGTGTCCTAGCCTCTTTCTGATGTCTGTGATAAGTTGTCTCTGTGTCCTAGCCTCTTTCTGATGTCTGCTATAAGTTGTCTCTGTGTCCTAACCTGTTTCTGATGTCTGTGATAAGTTGTCTCTGTGTCCTAGCCTCTTTCTGATGTCTGTGATAAGTTGTCTCTGTGTCCTAGCCTCTTTCTGATGTCTGTGATAAGTTGTCTCTGTGTCCTAGCCTCTTTCTGATGTCTGTGATAAGTTGTCTCTGTGTCCTAACCTGTTTCTGATGTCTGTGATAAGTTGTCTCTGTGTCCTAGCCTCTTTCTGATGTCTGTGATAAGTTGTCTCTGTGTCCTAGCCTCTTTCTGATGTCTGTGATAAGTTGTCTCTGTGTCCTAGCCTCTTTCTGATGTCTGCTATAAGTTGTCTCTGTGTCCTAGCCTCTTTCTGATGTCTGTGATAAGTTGTCTCTGTGTCCTAGCCTCTTTCTGATGTCTGCTGATAAGTTGTCTCTGTGTCCTAACCTGTTTCTGATGTCTGCTGATAAGTTGTCTCTGTGTCCTAGCCTCTTTCTGATGTCTGTGATAAGTTGTCTCTGTGTCCTAACCTGTTTCTGATGTCTGTGATAAGTTGTCTCTGTGTCCTAGCCTCTTTCTGATGTCTGTGATAAGTTGTCTCTGTGTCCTAGCCTCTTTCTGATGTCTGTGATAAGTTGTCTCTGTGTCCTAGCCTCTTTCTGATGTCTGTGATAAGTTGTCTCTGTGTCCTAGCCTCTTTCTGATGTCTGTGATAAGTTGTCTCTGTGTCCTAGCCTCTTTCTGATGTCTGCTATAAGTTGTCTCTGTGTCCTAGCCTCTTTCTGATGTCTGCTATAAGTTGTCTCTGTGTCCTAACCTCTTTCTGATGTCTGCTATAAGTTGTCTCTGTGTCCTAGCCTCTTTCTGATGTCTGCTATAAGTTGTCTCTGTGTCCTAGCCTCTTTCTGATGTCTGCTATAAGTTGTCTCTGTGTCCTAACCTGTTTCTGATGTCTGCTATAAGTTGTCTCTGTGTCCTAGCCTCTTTCTGATGTCTGTGATAAGTTGTCTCTGTGTCCTAACCTGTTTCTGATGTCTGTGATAAGTTGTCTCTGTGTCCTAGCCTCTTTCTGATGTCTGTGATAAGTTGTCTCTGTGTCCTAACCTGTTTCTGATGTCTGTGATAAGTTGTCTCTGTGTCCTAGCCTCTTTCTGATGTCTGTGATAAGTTGTCTCTGTGTCCTAGCCTCTTTCTGATGTCTGCTATAAGTTGTCTCTGTGTCCTAGCCTCTTTCTGATGTCTGTGATAAGTTGTCTCTGTGTCCTAGCCTCTTTCTGATGTCTGCTATAAGTTGTCTCTGTGTCCTAGCCTCTTTCTGATGTCTGCTATAAGTTGTCTCTGTGTCCTAACCTCTTTCTGATGTCTGCTATAAGTTGTCTCTGTGTCCTAGCCTCTTTCTGATGTCTGCTATAAGTTGTCTCTGTGTCCTAGCCTCTTTCTGATGTCTGCTATAAGTTGTCTCTGTGTCCTAACCTGTTTCTGATGTCTGCTATAAGTTGTCTCTGTGTCATAGCCTCTTTCTGATGTCTGTGATAAGTTGTCTCTGTGTCCCTAACCTGTTTCTGATGTCTGTGATAAGTTGTCTCTGTGTCCTAGCCTCTTTCTGATGTCTGTGATAAGTTGTCTCTGTGTCCTAACCTGTTTCTGATGTCTGTGATAAGTTGTCTCTGTGTCCTAGCCTCTTTCTGATGTCTGTGATAAGTTGTCTCTGTGTCCTAGCCTCTTTCTGATGTCTGTGATAAGTTGTCTCTGTGTCCTAGCCTCTTTCTGATGTCTGCTATAAGTTGTCTCTGTGTCCTAGCCTCTTTCTGATGTCTGTGATAAGTTGTCTCTGTGTCCTAGCCTCTTTCTGATGTCTGCTATAAGTTGTCTCTGTGTCCTAACCTGTTTCTGATGTCTGCTATAAGTTGTCTCTGTGTCCTAACCTGTTTCTGATGTCTGCTATAAGTTGTCTCTGTGTCCTAACCTGTTTCTGATGTCTGTGATAAGTTGTCTCTGTGTCCTAACCTGTTTCTGATGTCTGTGATAAGTTGTCTCTGTGTCCTAACCTGTTTCTGATGTCTGTGATAAGTTGTCTCTGTGTCCCAGCCTCTTTCTGATGTCTGTGATAAGTTGTCTCTGTGTCCCAGCCTCTTTCTGATGTCTGTGATAAGTTGTCTCTGTGTCCTAGCCTCTTTCTGATGTCTGTGATAAGTTGTCTCTGTGTCCTAGCCTCTTTCTGATGTCTGTGATAAGTTGTCTCTGTGTCCCAGCCTCTTTCTGATGTCTGTGATAAGTTGTCTCTGTGTCCTAGCCTCTTTCTGATGTCTGCTATAAGTTGTCTCTGTGTCCTAGCCTCTTTCTGATGTCTGCTATAAGTTGTCTCTGTGTCCTAGCCTCTTTCTGATGTCTGCTATAAGTTGTCTCTGTGTCCTAGCCTCTTTCTGATGTCTGCTATAAGTTGTCTCTGTGTCCTAGCCTCTTTCTGATGTCTGCTATAAGTTGTCTCTGTGTCCCAGCCTATTTCTGATGTCTGTGATAAGTTGTCTCTGTGTCCCAGCCTATTTCTGATGTCTGCTATAAGTTGTCTCTGTGTCCCAGCCTATTTCTGATGTCTGTGATAAGTTGTCTCTGTGTCCTAGCCTCTTTCTGATGTCTGTGATAAGTTGTCTCTGTGTCCTAGCCTCTTTCTGATGTCTGTGATAAGTTGTCTCTGTGTCCTAGCCTCTTTCTGATGTCTGTGATAAGTTGTCTCTGTGTCCTAGCCTCTTTCTGATGTCTGCTATAAGTTGTCTCTGTGTCCTAACCTGTTTCTGATGTCTGTGATAAGTTGTCTCTGTGTCCTAGCCTCTTTCTGATGTCTGTGATAAGTTGTCTCTGTGTCCTAGCCTCTTTTCTGATGTCTGTGATAAGTTGTCTCTGTGTCCTAGCCTCTTTCTGATGTCTGTGATAAGTTGTCTCTGTGTCCTAACCTGTTTCTGATGTCTGTGATAAGTTGTCTCTGTGTCCTAGCCTCTTTCTGATGTCTGTGATAAGTTGTCTCTGTGTCCTAGCCTCTTTCTGATGTCTGTGATAAGTTGTCTCTGTGTCCTAGCCTCTTTCTGATGTCTGCTATAAGTTGTCTCTGTGTCCCAGCCTATTTCTGATGTCTGTGATAAGTTGCCTCTGTGTCCTAGCTTCTTTCTGATGTCTGCTATAAGTTGTCTCTGTGTCCTAGCCTCTTTCTGATGTCTGCTATAAGTTGTCTCTGTGTCCTAGCCTCTTTCTGATGTCTGTGATAAGTTGTCTCTGTGTCCTAGCCTCTTTCTGATGTCTGTGATAAGTTGCCTCTGTGTCCTAGCCTCTTTCTGATGTCTGCTATAAGTTGTCTCTGTGTCCTAACCTGTTTCTGATGTCTGCTATAAGTTGTCTCTGTGTCCCAGCCTATTTCTGATGTCTGTGATAAGTTGTCTCTGTGTCCTAGCCTCTTTCTGATGTCTGCTATAAGTTGTCTCTGTGTCCCAGCCTATTTCTGATGTCTGCTATAAGTTGTCTCTGTGTCCTAGCCTCTTTCTGATGTCTGCTATAAGTTGTCTCTGTGTCCTAGCCTCTTTCTGATGTCTGTGATAAGTTGTCTCTGTGTCCTAGCCTCTTTCTGATGTCTGTGATAAGTTGCCTCTGTGTCCTAGCCTCTTTCTGATGTCTGCTATAAGTTGTCTCTGTGTCCTAACCTGTTTCTGATGTCTGTGATAGGTTGTCTCTGTGTCCTAGCCTCTTTCTGATGTCTGCTATAAGTTGTCTCTGTGTCCCAGCCTATTTCTGATGTCTGTGATAAGTTGTCTCTGTGTCCCAGCCTATTTCTGATGTCTGCTATAGGTTGTCTCTGTGTCCCAGCCTATTTCTGATGTCTGTGATAAGTTGTCTCTGTGTCCCAGCCTATTTCTGATGTCTGTGATAAGTTGTCTCTGTGTCCCAGCCTATTTCTGATGTCTGTGATAAGTTGTCTCTGTGTCCCAGCCTCTTTCTGATGTCTGTGATAAGTTGTCTCTGTGTCCCAGCCTCTTTCTGATGTCTGCTATAAGTTGTCTCTGTGTCCCAGCCTCTTTCTGATGTCTGTGATAAGTTGTCTCTGTGTCCTAGCCTCTTTCTGATGTCTGTGATAAGTTGTCTCTGTGTCCCAGCCTCTTTCTGATGTCTGCTATAAGTTGCCTCTGTGTCCCAGCCTCTTTCTGATGTCTGCTATAAGTTGTCTCTGTGTCCTAACCTGTTTCTGATGTCTGTGATAAGTTGTCTCTGTGTCCTAGCCTCTTTCTGATGTCTGCTATAAGTTGTCTCTGTGTCCTAGCCTCTTTCTGATGTCTGCTATAAGTTGTCTCTGTGTCCTAGCCTCTTTCTGATGTCTGCTATAAGTTGTCTCTGTGTCCTAGCCTCTTTCTGATGTCTGTGATAAGTTGTCTCTGTGTCCTAGCCTCTTTCTGATGTCTGCTATAAGTTGTCTCTGTGTCCTAGCCTCTTTCTGATGTCTGTGATAAGTTGTCTCTGTGTCCTAGCCTCTTTCTGATGTCTGCTATAAGTTGTCTCTGTGTCCTAGCCTCTTTCTGATGTCTGCTATAAGTTGTCTCTGTGTCCTAACCTCTTTCTGATGTCTGTGATAGGTTGTCTCTGTGTCCTAGCCTCTTTCTGATGTCTGCTATAAGTTGTCTCTGTGTCCTAACCTGTTTCTGATGTCTGTGATAAGTTGTCTCTGTGTCCTAGCCTCTTTCTGATGTCTGCTATAAGTTGTCTCTGTGTCCTAACCTGTTTCTGATGTCTGTGATAAGTTGTCTCTGTGTCCTAGCCTCTTTCTGATGTCTGCTATAAGTTGTCTCTGTGTCCCAGCCTATTTCTGATGTCTGCTATAAGTTGTCTCTGTGTCCTAACCTGTTTCTGATGTCTGTGATAAGTTGTCTCTGTGTCCTAGCTTCTTTCTGATGTCTGCTATAAGTTGTCTCTGTGTCCTAGCCTCTTTCTGATGTCTGCTATAAGTTGTCTCTGTGTCCTAGCCTCTTTCTGATGTCTGTGATAAGTTGTCTCTGTGTCCTAGCCTCTTTCTGATGTCTGTGATAAGTTGTCTCTGTGTCCTAGCCTCTTTCTGATGTATGTGATAAGTTGTCTCTGTGTCCTAGCCTCTTTCTGATGTCTGCTATAAGTTGTCTCTGTGTCCTAACCTGTTTCTGATGTCTGTGATAAGTTGTCTCTGTGTCCTAGCCTCTTTCTGATGTCTGCTATAAGTTGTCTCTGTGTCCTAGCCTCTTTCTGATGTCTGCTATAAGTTGTCTCTGTGTCCTAGCCTCTTTCTGATGTCTGTGATAAGTTGTCTCTGTGTCCTAGCCTCTTTCTGATGTCTGTGATAAGTTGTCTCTGTGTCCTAGCCTCTTTCTGATGTCTGTGATAAGTTGTCTCTGTGTCCCAGCCTATTTCTGATGTCTGTGATAAGTTGTCTCTGTGTCCTAGCCTCTTTCTGATGTCTGCTATAAGTTGTCTCTGTGTCCCAGCCTATTTCTGATGTCTGCTATAAGTTGTCTCTGTGTCCTAGCCTCTTTCTGATGTCTGCTATAAGTTGTCTCTGTGTCCTAGCCTCTTTCTGATGTCTGTGATAAGTTGTCTCTGTGTCCTAGCCTCTTTCTGATGTCTGCTATAAGTTGTCTCTGTGTCCTAACCTGTTTCTGATGTCTGCTATAAGTTGTCTCTGTGTCCCAGCCTATTTCTGATGTCTGCTATAAGTTGTCTCTGTGTCCTAGCCTCTTTCTGATGTCTGCTATAAGTTGTCTCTGTGTCCTAGCCTCTTTCTGATGTCTGCTATAAGTTGTCTCTGTGTCCTAGCCTCTTTCTGATGTCTGCTATAAGTTGTCTCTGTGTCCTAGCCTCTTTCTGATGTCTGCTATAAGTTGTCTCTGTGTCCCAGCCAATTTCTGATGTCTGCTATAAGTTGTCTCTGTGTCCTAGCCTCTTTCTGATGTCTGCTATAAGTTGTCTCTGTGTCCTAACCTGTTTCTGATGTCTGCTATAAGTTGTCTCTGTGTCCTAGCCTCTTTCTGATGTATGTGATAAGTTGTCTCTGTGTCCCAGCCTATTTCTGATGTCTGCTATAAGTTGTCTCTGTGTCCTAGCCTCTTTCTGATGTCTGCTATAAGTTGTCTCTGTGTCCTAACCTGTTTCTGATGTCTGCTATAAGTTGTCTCTGTGTCCTAGCCTCTTTCTGATGTCTGCTATAAGTTGTCTCTGTGTCCTAACCTGTTTCTGATGTCTGCTATAAGTTGTCTCTGTGTCCCAGCCTATTTCTGATGTATGTGATAAGTTGTCTCTGTGTCCTAGCCTCTTTCTGATGTCTGCTATAAGTTGTCTCTGTGTCCTAACCTATTTCTGATGTCTGCTATAAGTTGTCTCTGTGTCCTAACCTATTTCTGATGTCTGCTATAAGTTGTCTCTGTGTCCTAGCCTCTTTCTGATGTCTGCTATAAGTTGTCTCTGTGTCCCAGCCTCTTTCTGATGTATGTGATAGGTTGTCTCTGTGTCCTAGGCTCTCTCAAGACATTTCGATCTCTATCTGCCCAATGAATTTCAGCATTCTTCTATAAAACTAGTTCTAAATTTTTAGGGTTTTCTGTGCATATTTACGGTGTCGCAGACTGACTGCCATACATTAAAATAGGTTCTATGTAACTTGTAAAACTCGTTTTTTCTAATTCCAGTGACAACTATTTATTGCATAAGATGTTCTTCGTTTTATAAATGCAGTTTTTGCTTCTACTCATTATTATAATGTGCCATGCCGATACACGTTGTCGGTCGTGTCTCATTCCCTGTTCTTGTCTCGACCATGCCAGGTGGTAAAGCCATCCAGATACTTACTTCTCCGCCTTTCCCATTGTTTTTTTTCCCCCTTCAATCGTGCCAGTTAAGCTCTCCAGTTTATTTCTTCTCATAACGTGTCCAAAATAGTGTGACTGTTTACGTCAAATTCTCAAATCAGTTTGCGATTTTCATTTGCTTCTTGTAGGACTTATTTCTACTACTCTGTTCATTATCTCTGTAATGCATCTTCCATCTGATGTTATCCACGTGCTTAGATATTTGAATTTCTCCACTTGCTCCAAAATAACAACATTTACTTTAATAATGTATTTAGGCGCGATCTGTTCTGTGATATCACGATCACCTCTGTCTTTCTAAATTACTCTTTTACGATAGAAGCGCTGTGATGCCTCTTGCACGCAGGAAAGCTGAAAGACAGATACTGTAAAACTCCACATGTATGTTTTAGGAGCAGACGGTACTTTACAGGACGTGGCAGTCAGCTCCAGTATGTATTATTGTGATTCCCGTGCAAGTTTACGTTCAGTAGTTTGCCATTGCATGGAAATATTAACGCAAGGTGGTCTGCACTCACATCACCCGCAGCTGTGTTTTGAGTACGGTATGCGGGATTACGAATAGCATTCGTAACCTCCTCGCCACGGAGTCTTTAATTTACTCTTAGAGACATTATTTCAGAGGTTCACGACCATCGGCTGGTTCACAACGGCTTGCGGCTTCTCTGCTTTCGGTGACGTCGACACTAAATGGCTACATCAATTCACAAGTAAGTCTATGTTTAAACTTTGGTTGATTCATACATCGGCGAGCCGGTTGACTTAATTGCACTGGGTTCTTTCTCACATGGCTTGGTCGCTTTTCGTGGCTCCAGTGACGACACCAGGACTCTCCGATAAAACTACTTGCATGAACCGAAAGACGCAGTTTGGTAAAGAACCGCCGACCTCCGATAGCTGCACGGAGACCCAAACAATGTCTGCGATGATGGGATTCGAGTCCCAGGCGGGGAGACCCAAAGGGAGTAATAGTACATTGGCTTATCCACTGGGTCACATAGCAGACAGTCGAACATATTATGTAAGACTGTCAAATGCTCCGTGGAAAACTGAATACCAAACACCGACCGGCAGAGACGTGCATGTACGCTATTCTCTCTGGGAGTCTCAATGAGCTTTCAGATACAGAAAGTTTATCGCATATTCCGTATAGGACGTCGCAATCAGCCTCAGCATTTTTGGCTGTTTGTGATTTCTTGGCAAGTTTTCTTTCAGTAATTTGATATTGCTTTCTGAACGACCGGGACTAATACCTTTGAAAGGGAAACAGCGCAAGGCGGACTACTTCCAAATCTCATTAACTATGTTCTGAACGCGGTATGCGGGATTACGTATTACATTTGCAACTCATTCGCTAAAGAGCTGTTTCAAATACAGAAACGTACATCCATGCCAGCGATATTTTATTTTACAGACGTACATAAAACAATAGCGGAAAAGGAGGGAATTGTGATGACAGAAAGTAAAAGAACAAATAATATTGATCTGCAAAATCAAAAGCAATTAAATCATGCATGGTTGACAACAGTTCCTCTTCGTCTTATTGACCACAGCTCTCTGTCTCACCTGCTGCCAATCTTTTCTGAAAGTGTTGTTCCTTCATGATATGATGACAAACTGTCCAGCATCTTCTCTCTTGGTCTACTCCTGCATTTCCTTCGTTCAAACTTTTCGGTTGTGACGAGATACTCCATCCTTCCTTTTTCATGACCAAAGAATGTGGACTACTACTACTACTACTACTACTACTACTACTACTACTACTACTACTACTACTACTACTACTACTACTACTACTACTACTAGTACTACTACTACTACTACCACTACTACTACTACTACTACTACTACTACCACTACTACTACTACTACTACTACTACTACTACTACTACTACTACTACTACTACTTCTTCTCCTCCTTCTCCTTCTCCTTTTTCTTCTTCTTCTCGTCAATTTCCTTTGTGCAAACACAAGAAAGATATTTTATACTTCCCATGGACAAGCACATATTGACTATTGCACCACAATCTGGGATGGATGCTCCCAGTAACTCCCAGTAAATAAATAGCAAAACGCCTTTATTCACTCCAGAAAAGGGCAGTGCGTTTAATTAATTGTAAAACAACTTATTGACAATTCTAACCTAAATGAACGACTTCAATTACTGCCTCTTCACAAACGCTTACTTTTTAATAAGGCCAAACTAATTCACAACATCCTATTTCAAAACGCTCCGTGATACTTTTGGCCACTATTTAAACATAACGCTATAATTTATAGCGAATGACTATACATACTTCATGTCCCTAAACTCTGTAATCCCGTATATCCACGTGAGGAACATAACCTGTTTGAGAATCGGTAGCGGTTCTCGTCACGTTGGTAACTTAGGGGTATGTGAGCCGGTCGCTCAGAGAACAATGGCAAACTACTGAGCGTAATCTTGCCAAGAAATCAACAATCGGCTGAAAGATGATGATATTGACAGCGATGCCCTGTAAAGGATATGCGAACAAAAACAAAAACAAAAAAGCACTTCTTCCATCTACTATTATTAAAATACTCAAAAACTTAAATATATTGATGTTTTTCAGATTGTTTCCATTTACTTTGATGTTACTTTCGAGTATATAATGTTTCTTTGTGATAACCAGTATTTCTGCTCTTCCAGTTGTTCAGACTAAGTCCTTTGCTTTGCCTTTCTGTTGCTATTATAGCCATTTCTTGTAACTGTGTTTCATTTTCAGCGATTTTCAAAACCATGCTATCAGCATAATGCAGACTGTTTACATTATGCCTTCTAACGGATATTCCTGGCATGTCTTTTATGGATATTATTAATATTTCGCTGTACACATAGAACAGATCAGGAGATAGTACACATATGTAACACCTTGTGTACTGTGTTGTAAAGTTTCTAGTTGGTTGTCATTTCTTATAGCTGCTTTTTGTTGCCAATACACGTTTCTTATTATTCTCAGATCTTTACCATCATCGTTTTAAATATTCATTATGTTAATTTTTTCTTCATGTGTCAGTTATAAATATTGTAATTGCAGTCATTAAATCACAAATATAAATCTATGTCCATTTCAAGCTTTCATTCCATTAATATTTTCAAAATTTATAAGGCGTTATTTGTTCCTTTCACTTCCAGACTGTTACAATTGCCATCTATAATTTCGGTTTTTATTATATTTCTTATTCTTCTCAATAAAATTATCATTAATATTTTAGTCACACATCTCATTAAACTAATTTGCTATGTTCTCCACAATCAGTTGCATCAGATGTCTTTGATAGGGTTACAACAATAGACTTCAAGAGACTTTTTTTTTGCATATCCTATTTACAGACATCGCTTTCAACACCAGCACTGATGTTGTTGACGTCTTGGCAAGTTTATGTTCAGTAGTTTTCCATTGCTTTCTGAACTATCGGCTCCTATACGAACACGTTAAAACCCTGGACGACACGGTCTGCTGCCAGATCGTCGCAGCTGTGTTTCGAACGCAGGTAAGGGGAATTACGAACCGCCTTTGCCACTGACAAGAGACTATAACGTAAAACATCAACTGTTGTAGATGTCATTCATCAATCTTTGAGACAGAAAGACAATGTCATCTAGCAAGTACAATCCTCGAGCTACTTTGCTTGTTTTTGTCTTCATAATCCAGTACCAAGCGCCAATTGCTCTGTTAAACCTGGTTCCAGCATGCTGAATGCCCATTAGACGTGGGAAAGAGTCCTTTATTTCACTGACTGTGCTGAACATGTAGAGACAATAGCTTTCCTTCTTGGCAGTGTTATTTCACTGACTGTGCTGAACATGTAGAGACAATAGCTTTCCTTCTTGGCAGTGTTATTTCACTGACTGTGCTGAACATGTAGAGACAATAGCTTTCCTTCTTGGCAGTGTTATTTCACTTACTATGCTGAACATGTAGAGACAATAGCTTTCCTTCTTGGCAGTGACCATACTGATCGGTGACCGTAGCCATTGTTTCTAGAAAGATGTCATCTGTCTACCGTCGTGAACCTGAGACCTTAACCAGGAGCTATCTGTCGGCTGTTCTAAAGCTCTATTACCACCTGCTCTCATGGTTTCACGTGACCCTGACTGGAGAGACTAAACGGATAGCGGGTTGTCCACCCTTCATTATTGGGCCCATTCTAAGCGGAGCTCGATAAACAAGACTACAAGCAATGCACCGTATACTGTCTGGAAGACATAAATCAGTGAAGACATAAATCAGTGAAGACATAAATCAGTGAAGACATAATCAATGTCAGCTTTCTGTTGAATCCCAACAGATCACAAGCCTGGAAAAGCATTTCAACATCAACAGCTCCACCAGTGGCTTCCTGTTGTCCTGTAACGATCTCGGATTCCTTATCACCACTCTAGTGTTCAGCTACTATACCAGAAGGCTACACATTCCCAGAAGTCTGGGCTACACCACGATCCTGTTTGGTGCCGCGGGGTTGTTGTGTATTGTGGCTTTCCTTGGAACTAGAGATCAGATTCCTAGTCCCCCAAAGGACAGTCAGGATGTCGCGGAAGGTAACATAATCGCTGCTGTTGCTTCTATTTCTCTGTGGATATATGAACCTGACAGACTAGTACATCTAGAGACAGGCAAACAGATAATTACAATTGGAAAGACGGTCAGACAGACAGCCAAATATTGAAACAAACAAAAATCTGACAAACTGTCAAAAAGAAAAACTGAGCTAACTAATATGTTTCACTGACAGACAGTCATAATGATTGACATACAGACAGGCAGAGAGGCAGACAGACAGGCATGCAGGCAGGAAGGCAGACGGGTGGGTGAGTGGATGAATGGATGGATTGATGGATGGATTGGTGGGTGGATGGATGGATGGATGGATGGATGGATGGATGTATGGATGGATGGATGCATGCATGCATGGATGGATGGATGGATAGATGAATGGTGGGTGAGTTGATGGATGGATGGATGGATCTACACTCTCTAGAACCTGAGAACTAGACAATAGTTGTGCATATCAAATCCCCAGACTCCAATACACATTTGATTCAGATGTGCTCTAACATGAGTTTACCCAGCATCGACATCTGTCAGGAGACCTCGACCACAACCAAGACATCCTTTCAGATATCAGACACATGGAAGCAGCTTGCCATCTTCATCCTAGCCCTGAGCATGATCCTCCAAGGCATGGCTAAAGCGCCACGTACTCCTTTCACTACAACGTACATCGATGACAACATTCCAAGAACACAGACAGCCAATTATCTGGGTAAATTATTCAGTCACACTTGTTTTAATGTTTGTGTTGTTGCTGTTGTTTGCCCATCGCTGGCGATGAACATTTTATAGTCATCTGTCATTACCAGAGTTGTATGTTATGAGATCGACGTCCGTACACATTGGGAATTCCCTTGCGTGCTTAGTTCTCCGATGAGGGACCTTCCAATGTTGCTCTGTCCACTGTTCCAATTAGGAGCTTGTTCCCAGAGTACAACTATATCAGCCAATAATAATATGTTGCAGCGGGAACAAAGGAATGTCTGGTTTGCTAAAAGTTTGTGAACGTCTCAAAAACTGAAATAATTTTCCCAAATTAAACGTCGTAGCATCTTGAAAACTTTGTAAACTGCAATGGAAAGTGTGTCTTGGGGACAACCGACTGAGGTCGACAAGAAAGAAGATGGACACAGGACAATGAAGACTCTGTAGGGATGAAGATTTACACAGGACAATGAAGACATCTCAGACATGAAGATGGACACAGGACAATGAAGACATCTCAGACATGAAGATAGACACAGGACAGTGAAGACACCTCAGACATGAAGATAGACACGGGACAATGAAGACACCTCAGACATGAAGATGGACACAGGACAATGAAGACATCTCAGACATGAAGATGGACACAGGACAATGAAGACATCTCAGACATGAAGATAGACACGGGACAATGAAGACACCTCAGACATGAAGATAGACGCGGGACAATGAAGACACCTCAGACATGAAGATAGGCACAGGACAGTGAAGACACCTCAGACATGAAGATAGGCACAGGACAGTGAAGACACCTCAGACATGAAGATGGACACAGGACAGTGAAGACACCTCAGACATGAAGATAGGCACAGGACAGTGAAGACACCTCAGACATGAAGATAGGCACAGGACAGTGAAGACACCTCAGACATGAAGATAGACACAGGACAGTGAAGACACCTCAGACATGAAGATAGGCACAGGACAGTGAAGACACCTCAGACATGAAGATAGACGCGGGACAATGAAGACACCTCAGACATGAAGATAGGCACAGGACAGTGAAGACACCTCAGACATGAAGATGGACACGGGACAATGAAGACAGCTCAGACATGAAGATGGACGCGGGACAATGAAGACACCTCAGACATGAAGATGGACACAGGACAATGAAGACACCTCAGACATGAAGATGGACACAGGACAATGAAGACACCTTAGACATGAAGATGGACGCGGGACAATGAAGACACCTCAGACATGAAGATGGACACGGGACAGTGAAGACACCTCAGACATGAAGATAGGCACAGGACAGTGAAGACACCTCAGACATGAAGATAGACACAGGACAGTGAAGACACCTCAGACATGAAGATAGGCACAGGACAGTGAAGACACCTCAGACATGAAGATAGACGCGGGACAATGAAGACACCTCAGACATGAAGATAGGCACAGGACAGTGAAGACACCTCAGACATGAAGATGGACACGGGACAATGAAGACAGCTCAGACATGAAGATGGACACAGGACAATGAAGACACCTCAGACATGAAGATAGGCACAGGACAGTGAAGACACCTCAGACATGAAGATGGACACAGGACAGTGAAGACACCTCAGACATGAAGATAGGCACAGGACAGTGAAGACACCTCAGACATGAAGATAGACACAGGACAGTGAAGACACCTCAGACATGAAGATAGGCACAGGACAGTGAAGACACCTCAGACATGAAGATAGACACAGGACAGTGAAGACACCTCAGACATGAAGATAGGCACAGGACAGTGAAGACACCTCAGACATGAAGATAGACGCGGGACAATGAAGACACCTCAGACATGAAGATAGGCACAGGACAGTGAAGACACCTCAGACATGAAGATGGACACGGGACAATGAAGACAGCTCAGACATGAAGATGGACGCGGGACAATGAAGACACCTCAGACATGAAGATGGACACAGGACAATGAAGACACCTCAGACATGAAGATGGACACAGGACAATGAAGACACCTTAGACATGAAGATGGACGCGGGACAATGAAGACACCTCAGACATGAAGATGGACACGGGACAATGAAAACACCTCAGACATGAAGATGGACACGGGACAATGAAGACATCTCAGACATGAAGATAGACACAGGACAGTGAAGACACCTCAGACATGAAGATAGACACAGGACAGTGAAGACACCTCAGACATGAAGATAGACACAGGACAGTGAAGACACCTCAGACATGAAGATAGACACAGGACAGTGAAGAGATCACAGACATGAAGTTAGACACAGGACAGTGAAGACACCTCAGACATGAAGATAGACACAGGACAAAGAAGACACCTTAGACATGAAGATGGGCACAAGACAATGAACACACCTTAAACATGAAGATGGAACAGGACAATGAAGACACTTATACATGAAGATGGACACCTGATAATGAAGACACTTTAGGCATGAAGATAGACACAGGACAATGAAGACACTTTAGACATGAATATAGACATAGGACAAATAGGAAAGGACTGAGAATCTTTTCAGCGGGCCGTGATGAGAGCGACATTCTGCGAACAACCTGCTACGTGATGATGGTGGTGGTGATGATGATGCGGATGATGATGATGATGATGATGATGATGATGATGATGATTATGATGATGATGATGATGATTATGATGATGATGATGATGATGATGACGTCGCTAGCGTACTATTGTCTGTTGTTGTGGCTTTTGGGTGGTGAATGAAGTTTCACAGTTGCGACATGCCGAGTTTGAAGTTTGTCTCAGATGATTTGGGAACAGACTGATTTGCACCAAATCGAATTGTATTTACCAATTTACATGCAGGTGCGAGGTCATCTACATAGTTATAATAGAGCGACAGTTACATAACAGGGTGTTGGAACACATTCCGAACTGGGTGAACAAGATACTACACACAGAAGATTGTATCCTAGGCAGGCCGACACACCGGAACAGTCCTGCTTCATCGGTCGTGAGACACGTGCTCGAGAGTGGTCATGTGGTTTAAAGAGACAGTGCCTTCCGTGTGTTGTTCAACATAGACTGTTCGGTTGTTAAGGTTTGCTGAAGCCATAGTGGTCAACCTGCGTAAGCCGGCCTTGTGCAAGCAGAAAGACATGTTAGTCAGTTTAAAATTACCGTGGTAGACAATCGACATTACTGTACGAATATGTGTATACTTCAGATTGAAGGATTTATCAAGTTATTTCACTTTATGTTGTGTGATTTCTTCAGTATGTACCTGATGAGATGCAGCGAAATATGCCAGTCAATAAATCGTGCAATCTATTGTTTGTGTCTTCGTTATTCAAATTCACTACGGGAAAACATTGTTTTTAAAGACTGATTTGCGTTGGGAGAAGTAAATGATTCTCACCATGAAATTATAATCCTTTGTCAGGTCTTAGTCAGATATGACTGATTTATTTGGTTGTTTCGGGATTTGAAATTTAAATATTGAGCACAACCCACCACCGGCAACGCTGATCGCATTCTGGCATGAACCTAAGGCCTATCCACGTCAATATGGAAGCACTATACTCGAGTTTCGCTCTCATTTGAGCTCGTCAGTAGTGCATATCCCTGACCGGATCCGGAAACAAGCCCCGCATCACGCGTGTGAAGCGGTTGTGTAACCACGCGGCACACACTGGACACAGCCAAATTATCATAACAGAACACCACACCGTCACCCATCGTAGGCTATGCTCAACATTGCCCAATCGCCGCGACTGACGTCCGTCAATCGATATGGACGTTCCGTAGATGTGGTGTTTACTTTTTTTCTGTTAGCTCGCTTTCAACTCAAGGATATTCCTTACACTTGTTGCTACTTCTTGTGCACTTGACTGATTTTTGGTTGTGAATTAGCTTTCCTTATTACCAGTGTCTCTCGCCTTCCGCGAGCCCCAATCAGACGTCAGCGGTACTTGTAATTTACGTCCCAATTCAAGGACGATAAGTCAACATTTTAGTTCAACTGACCGCTGTAAGGGTTGAACCCGCTACCTCGGCATCAGCACACCGGATATTTAAGAACTCTTATCTATTCGGCCATGCCGAGCGCCGTGTCTTTATTTATATACAGATGATCCTTTCTGTCATTCACAGGTATCATAATGGCTGTTGGGGTCTTGGGAACGTCCATTTCTTATGTACTCGGTGGTGTCTTCAGCAGCATGTATGTAACTTTGGAAGGTAATAACTGTTATATAATGATCATCATTACAATCATCATCGACATTTACATCATCATTACCATGACCATCGATATTATTATCATCATTAGCAGCAGCATTGATATTTTCATCATCATTGCCAACATAATCGAAATTATCAACAACATTATTATCATCATCGACATTATCATCTCCATTACAATCATCACCGACATTATTAACATCATTACCTTCATCATTGACATTTTCATCATCAATACCTTCTTTGAGGACATTATCATCATCATTAAAACTTGTATCATCATCGATATTATCATCATTACCTTCATTAAGGACATTATCATCAACATTATCATAATCTGTGACGAGGTGGCCCGAATCTCATATCGTTTTTATTAGATGGGGATAGCCCTCAGCAAACCCCTTTATGTATTTCTGTATTATTTTATATTGTGTCTATATATTCATATATTATATGTGATATCGTTGTTTGGTGTTTGTATGTGCATAAATATATATCTAGATAATAAATTAGATTTATTAGAATATTTAAAAGTAGAGGAAGTATAGGGTTTGTTTATACGCCAAGACATCAAGTCAGGCTGCAAAAAAATATTCAGTGTGACTTGAATGTAACTTGGCCACAGGAAGTCGAGGAGAGCTCTTGTGTTAGGGAAGAGAACTCTCCTGTAAAAACCCTAAAATCGGCCATTTGACAATTTGCCTCGAAGGTGGCAGGATCTATCACGTTAGCTGGCTAATATAGAACACCCGTCTGTGTCTCAGACCTTTTTCTGGCTCTTGTTAAGCCGCAAAATCAACTAAAACATAGTAAAAGTCTCCGCACCCTATAGGCCCAGTCAAAACCAAGTTGCAGGAGCCTACACCCTGGTAAACAGTAGTCGTAGTCACCACCGGTGACTGAGCTACGCACCACTCACATTGATACAGCCGAGTTTGGTGTCCATACCACTAACCAGTCTGCACCTTTCAGCTTACCATCAAGAAGGCCAAGGATCAACAGATGAGTGGCTGACAACCCGTTTGCCACTTCACAGCAATTACCAAAATTTATTGTCCTATAAGGCCAGCTAACATGGTCTATGATTATATCCGCCACTAACTGCTTGATGTACTCTTGTAAAAAGTAGACTAACCAGGGATCTGCGTATCCCGTATGTGTCCGTGAGTTTCCTGTGGGTCTCACGTAGTGTTGTTATAATTAAAATATTTTCTTTTGTACTTTAAAACGTAACAACCAGTCTTTGTCATTATCTAATTAGTTCTAAAGTATCATCAGATTGTGTGACGAGTGAAAGGACTGTATCTATACATATAAATCTATCTAGCTTCTTGTTGTGAGAATGAATTAGACGGTGGGGGATCATTATTCATCCAGCCACGTTAGCAGGAATCACTTGACATACTGTCTTCTTTTGTAAGTATGGTTGGTCGTCATAACTTTCCGCCTGGACCTGTTTAGAAGTAGTGATCCATTCTGGGACTTTGAAAATCATCCTTCTAGAATTGCGAGCCTTTTGATCGCTTCTTCAGCACTGGTTAGACTCTCTATTCGTAGAAGTCTATTTTGTATTTACTTTGATCTATTTCCTTCCTGGTACGCTACATAATCATTATATCTGGATGGCTTGACCACACATGCATGTTCGAGACAAGATCACGGAACGGATCCATTTTCTGATGATTGTATAAAATGACGAAACATGACCGCCCACGCTTTTCGGCATGCCAGCTGATAATGATGCTTACCTTCAGTATCACCATCATCATTATCATCATCATCATCGTCGTCATTACCATCATTATTACATTCAATATTATCATCAATATTACCTTCAACATCTACATTATCATCATCATCATTACCTTTATTATTAACGTCGTCAATATAATAACATTACTATTAACTTAGACTTTACCATAATCATTTCCATCATAATCATTGCCATCAATATTACTTTCATTATTATTATCACCATTACCATCATCATCGATATTATCATCATCATTACCATCATTAATACCTTCACTATTATCATCATTACTTACCATCATCACCATCATTACTATCATCATCATTACCATCAACATCGATATTACCATCATAATTATTACCATCATTATTACCATTATTATTACCATCATTATTACTATCATTATTATTTTCATAATAAATATCACAATTATACCATCATCATCACTACCATCATCATGATTATTACTATCATTACCATTTTCAATATCATCACCATTACTATCATCATCGACAGTATCATCATCATTTCTATCATTGTTACCTTCATTATCATTATTATTATTATTATTATTATTATTATTATTATCACTATCCTCATTACTATCTGTATTTGCTTGTTTTTCTCTGTGGATAATCATCTGTGTTTGTGGAAGTGCCTCCTGTAGATTAGTCTTTGCCAACATCAAGACCCCGAGTCCATTCAAATCGCAAGTGATAAGGGAAACATCAGAAGCATGTATGAAGGAAAAAAGAAAACCTGTGGTCCAATGATCAAAAGAAGTGCACCATTGAAAATGTTGACTGGAGAAATCATAACTGATAAGAAACAGCAGAGGGACAGATGGGCAAAACACTATTTGGAGCTTTACTCAAGTGAGACCAAACTAGAGGATGATGCCCTCAACGCCATAGAGGCTCTACCAACTCTTGACATCCTGGACACACTTCCCACCATAACAGAAGTTAAGTGTACTATAAATGAACTTGCATCTGGCAAGGCTCCAGGTAAGGATGGGATTCCAATAGAGGTTATCAGGAGTGGGCAAGACACACTCATTCTATAGATCCACCAGCTAATAGAGCTATGCTGGCGAGAAGGACAAGTCCCACAGAATTTCAAAGATTCAAGCATCATAACACTGTACAAGAACAAGGGCGATCGGAGCGACTGTAACAATTATAGGGGTATCTCACTTCTGTGTATTGTTGGAAAAGTATTTGCCAGAATTATTCTGCGCAGACTTCAAGTCCTAGGAGATCAAGTCTACCTCGAATCACAGTGTGGCTTTCGACAGAACCGGTATACCACTGATATGATATTCTCATTGCGACAAATGCAAGAAAAATGCCGGGAACAGAATCAACCACTGTTTATTGCCTTCATCGACCTCACAAAGGCATTTGATTTTGTCAGTCGTGAGGGTCAGTTCATAGCACTAAAGAAGATTGGCTGACCACCAACTCTTTTGTCCATTGTGGAATCGTTCCACACAGGCATGAAGGTTATAATCTAGTTTGAAAGTGCAACTTCTGAAGAGTTTGAAATAAAGAGTGGAGTTAAGCAAGGTTGTGTATTACCTCCCACCCTCTTTGGAATATACTTTTCACTTCTACTGATTGACTGATTGATTGATTTAGGAACCGACATCACAGTATTCGGGGCATTCCCATAAGCGCTCCGTCCCCATCCTCAGCAGCCAGCGAAGAGTTCCAACACTAATAGTACCAGTAGCAATCTGATTATATGTCCGTCTCGCCTTTCCTCTGAGCGTCGATCGTCGGCCAGATCCCCTCGTCACCCCTCGCTGTCGCATTCTTGTCAGACCATGGTGATCCATTTGCTCCTCCGAGGTGTACACATGCTCCCACAAGGCCGCAACCACGTCTGCTTTGTCATACTTCTACTGAAATATGCCTTTCGTGATCAGGATGGTGGTATATACATTCACTCACGCTCAGATGGCGGCCTCTACAATGCTCAGAGATTGAAGGCCAAGACCAAAATTATGAGGGTACTGATCATAGAGTTGCTTTTTGAAGATGATGCCGCAGTTACGACCCACTCTGAGGAAGAATTACAATGTCTACTATCTGCATTCTCCAATGCTTGTTCCGAATATGGTTTGACAATTAGCAATAAGAAGACACAGATTATGTCACAAGGTGCACGTGGGATACCATCAATCTTTATTGACAATGCCGAACTAGATATGGTAGACCATTTTATATATCTAGGATCAGTGGTTGTGGTATGTTGGGATTTAGGAAGCAGTACCCACCCTGGCTTACCCCACAAGGAAGTAAAGCTATGAGAATGGGACTAATTTAGTTTGGAGGGGATGGGTCCTTGGACGCCAAAGTGCCCCATATTAGCTCTGGAAATCTAGGGGTATCCCAGGAATGTTGACAACTTCCCTCCAAAAACCTTCCTTCTCGAAAAGAGAAACTTATTTAGCTCTGAGTCCCCCACCTGTATTCATTTTCCCTTAAAGGTGAAATGGTTACAGGAAATTTATATAATTTAAAGTTCCCTTTTCTGAGTAATCTGGGACCTGGGAGATTACAATAGAACAGGACGTTGCCGTCTATTCGTGTTTACCCAGCCACCTGTCGTCCCAAATTCTACAATTATGTGATGTAGTTTCATTAACTAAACACACAAATAATAAAATGTTTTGTCACACCACAATGTACTTGACAAAAGAATGCAGGAAAAGTTAATTTTGTTTATTAACCAAAAAGCTGTGGAAATAAGCCAGTGAAGCATTTATGAACATATGAATTACACACAATAGTCTCAGGGATAATGTACCCAAGTTTACTCTAGAAACTGGAACTCTCTGAAGATCTAATGTCAATTCATTCATTTAGCCACTGAGCTTCCACACTGTTTTTCCTACCATTGTCTCCGCAATACAAAGTATTTCCAAGTATTTAATTAGTGAAACTTTCTATTCTACACAGTCTCCACCAAACTATAAAACTCAGAGAAGTTCATAACTACTCTCTGTCTATTGAAGTCCTTGATTATTCTCATTTTGACAAGAGTTCACTGAGTGGAATCAAGTTATATCAATGATGAAATGCTGCAAAGATCTCTGCCATATTTCTAAGTAATCTGCAGTGAGGTTGGTACTTATCTACAGATTTGATGTTAATAAGCAGGTCTTTGAGATACTATATAGAGTCATTGGGGTAATCTGCATCTGCAGATCCCAGTGATCATAATCTGCATGATCTTGAGAATGGACTATAGATCCTTTGATTATCTGCAGATCCCAGAGATCATAATCTGCATGATCTTGGTGAGAAATTCTGCATGATCTTGAGAATGTACTATAGATCCTTTGATCATCTGCAGATCCCAGAGATCATAATCTGCATGATCTTGGTGATAAATTCTGCATAATCCTGGTGATAAACTCTGCAAGCACCGTCATCCTCACCTGAGGTGAATAAACATGGTGATCCTATTTATATCTGGTCAATGGATGATAATTCTCCAGTTGACAAGAATGAAAAGGGCTACAGACAGGAGTTACAGAAGGTAGCAGATTCAGGAAGTACCTACAAGTTAAGAGCTACAGTGTCTCTTCTTTGTACTGGCATCAGACATCAGCAATTATATTTGGCAAGCCTTCTTCTGCTCTTGTACATAGTGAACTGTTTGAGCTGATGTTCTCACAGAGGACACAGACACAGTGAATGACAAGGCTAGTAGAGGAATGGTGAAGAGTTAATGATGAAATGCACCCAGCATATCTGATCCTAAATAGTAATGGAACAGGACAGGATGATTGTTCATCTTATTCATAATAACTCATGTTACCAATCAGTGCTGCCTCAATTGTTTTAGTCTGCCTGGTTACTTTTCCTGTTTATACCTTCTCACCTCTTCTGTCATTACCTTTACTTACTTCTTCTGACACTGGGATAATATTTCCCCTGACAGTTTAGAAGTGATTATGCATGAAAGCATATTAGGTGTCTCTCCTTTACTTACTCTTTCAAACAGGGAGATGGTTTAATAAAATTACATTCCACATGTTGAATCAAAGTAATAATGTAAGGAAGCATACATTGAATATTTTCACTCTTAAGTTAACATAATGATTAACATGTAATTGGTATGAATATTGAGGTCTATGTGAAACATTCATTGTGAGGATTCACACCGCCTCTCATTCATAAACACACATATATACAGAGTGACAGAGAGATGAGATGACACAATGCACTCATTCTCTCATTCCAACACCAATCTTTTCTTTATTCGTTCACTTGAGTGCTTTGAACTGGGCTGTTAGCTTGACTGTGGTTCGATCAGAGTGCTAGATACAGGGTCGATCATGTCACAATGTGTTCGAATAAATCACAGCAGTATGAAACGCTGGACCCGTCAATGATGCTAAGCAGTTACATAACACAATCTCTCTTCACACCACGGACATATAAAGATAAGAGAAAGAGCACTTTCATTCCTCCTTCTCTCATTCTCGTGTGTAGACGTTTTGCTGTGGATTTAACCTAAGGCGACAGACAGCACACAGATCATAGCTTGTCCTGTACTAAACCTGCTCTGAACGCAGTCAGAAAGCTAGTAGAATTTAGACTTAGGAATAGCGATCTGGGCTTAAATGAGCCTCTTCTCACAGTTTAAGACATAGTGTTTGTACATCAACTCTCTTCTGGAAACGAAAGATAGATTGAGTCAGATATCTAAGCCAGTGATGGCGGAAAGTAGTCATTGCTGGGACTGAGTAAAAGTGGGCGGCTGTCTTCTGATTGAAGAATATATATTGATTCGTGCCGAAACCTACACACACATACACTCATACACAAGCTTTACCTGACTCATAAGTACATACGACTCAGCTACAATGTTGTTAGACAGAAGTCTTCCTCTGAATCAGGCAGAGGGACATACAGATCATAAGAACTCCTCATGAAACCACATCTGGCCTTCTTGACGGTCGATCTGCATGTGCCAAATTTTAGCGTCTTTCGTCCCAAGAGCCTCCGCGGCGACGCGATTCTTCTAGGTTATCCAATGATTCAGGCCATTATTTGAACATCTGACCTGTCTATCATTGGGTGACATGGCTATTCTTAGTGCTGATGCCACATTCTTCAAATTCCAATGCTATTTGGAGCGAACGCTTTTGTTGAGAACTGTTTTAATGTAGTGACGTGCAGATGTGAACCGACTGAGTGCGCAATATGCGACAGTGGTAAATAGCAAGTTATTCCCTAGATCAGAAAATCAGCATTGTCAAAGATTCAGGGAAGACCACCCTGAATGAGTGGTCTACCTCAAGTAGATGAGAGGTAACCCAGTGCCCCTACATGAGGGCAGGGTAGGTGTAGGGAGTAGATAGGAAGGGGAACTATCAAATAGTTCTCTCATGAGACACGGAGGTGTCAACCAGAGAGTAAGCACTCTGGTCACGGCATAATCACGCCAATGTGATAGACACGAAGAACTAGAGTAAAACTCAAGCGAGGCCACTACTCTAAGCGTGTTGAATGATGCAGCACGCAAAAGCCGAAGTGCGCACAAGGTCCCTCCGCGTACTGTGTAATGAGCACGCGGAGAAGAGTCAGACAGGGGACAGACTTCGTAGGGAACACATCGCTTAGCGTCGATGCGTATTTCTTTAGCCGAGTAGATAGATTTAGCAGTAGGGTTAGGAACGACTAGTGATAGGCAATTCTGTGTATTCATGTGTGATTCATTAGCGACTGTTTTGTGCATTGATGTAATGTAAAGAGCCAGTGGCAATAAAATGTGTAATCAATTCCTCTCGTACGACTGACAAATCTTTTTGTGTGGTGCGAGAGAAGTTTATCCCGTAATGCCTGTAACATCGCTTGATGACAGGCTAGGATAAAAGTGGTGTCAGAAGTGTAGCTTGGACAATTGTTCAAGCTAAAACACTCACCCACGGCTCTAAAATAGTATTACTGTCAGTTAATCACAGGGTTTAATTTATGTTAGTGAAAAATGACGTGTGCAGACTAGAGCAAATTGCGAGCTGTGCCCATCGTGACCGATTAACGTTTATTTATGCTTATTGAAATGTTTTGTGGCCTATGAACATGTTTTCTTCTCATTTGTAAGTATTATTATTATAGTTTTGTATCATTTATTTCTACAATTACTTATTTATTATGAGTATTTATCAAATATGATTCACGGCGGAGCAATACACAAGAAATGAGCCGACAACAATATCGATTTTTCCAATCTGAAAATAGCGCTGCGCCTGTGACGTATCGCGACTGACAAACAGCCGTCCTACGCCATTTGCAATCAGCGACAGATTGTTTACAAATCGCCAAGCGGCTGCTCGCCTGAATCTTTGGCTTATATCAAATATTATTGGTTTATATTAGCTATTTATTGAATATATTTATTTATTTGAACATTATTATTACCTTTATATTTATTTCAAAGCATTTATTTAATTATTTATACATTTTTTCTATTTGTTACCGTCACGATGGCACTACTTTCGCTATGCAAATAAGACTCGGTCTGCACAGCACTTCCATAAATTAAACAGCAATAGTTAGGGAACGCAGAAGACATTAGAACGAAGACAGGACATTGACATTTACTATTAATTATACCACATTGTGTTGTCCGGGGGCATGTGATTGTACAAAATTGTCTAAAGTCATATGTCGTTTACAATTGGTTAATTATTGATGCTCTTATAAACCAGGTATAACAACAGCTGTTCATAAGAATAACGCAAGGTGTATGTCGTAGTGCCAAACGATTGGACCTGAGGTGCCAAACGATTGTACCTGATTTTCTGGAATGTTAAGATGAGTATACCCAAATTATTTTGAATGCAATATGATTAATAATGCATCTCTTTTTCAGGGTGTGATCTATTAGTATATTTTTTGTGATCTCTTTTTCAGAGTGTAATCTAATAGTATATTTTTTATACACAGGGATTTAAAAACTTAACATATCTAATATAAATAAGTGAGTAAATATTTGAGTGCCTGTCAACTCTAGCTAATTATCCAACAACATGTCAACTTTATCTGATTTTATAGAGGCAGGCAAGGCATTAGGACACACAGGAAAGGAATTAGAACAATATGCTGATCAAAAATTTAGAGAAGCAAAGGATGCTGAGAGAGATGAACGTGCACGAGAAAGACAACACCAAAAAGAGATGGCACAATTATCTGAAGAAACTAAACAGAAACAGTTAGATCAAGATAAGGAGATTAAATATAAAGAATTAGAATTAAAACAAAGAGAGATAGATGAAATGGCAAGAGTAAAAGAAAAACAAATACAGATTGAATCAGAGACACAGTTAAAGATGAAAAGTATGGATGTAGATTCACACTTAGAGATCTCCGCTACAAAACTAAAGAGTCAGCAAGAGGAGAATAAACTTAATAAATACAAACATATTATTAAGCCATTCTGTAAATAAGATTCCATATCACCCTGGACAGAAAATGTCGAATATCAGCTGAAATACCACCAAGTACCAATCGATATGTGGGCCATGATCTACATGAAGAACCTCAGTGGGGAGCCCCTTAAAGTTATAGAATCAATACCAACTGATCTTAGATCTAACTATCAGTACATTCACGATAGGGTAATGCAACATTTCTTACTTGATGCCCCTGGGTATCAAGTGCAATTTTCTAACTTAAAACCAAAACCAAGTGAGACTTTCATCGATTATGTCTCGAATGTCCAAAGCGTGCTAAATAGATGGCTTAGTGCTGCAAAAATAGGAAAGGACTTTGAAAAACGTAAAAATTTAATAGCCATGGATAAAGTCATATCCACAATACCATCTCCTTTCGCTAAATTCCTTCAGCAGTCAGACATCGAAACCATAGAACAATTTGAGAAGAAAGGCTCCGCATGTTTTTCCTCAAATAGGGATATTTTTAAAACATCAAATATCGACTCTGAAATAGTCTCTTTTGTTAAGGACCAACCTAAAAGCTATCGTAGCAATAAAAAACCATTTCAGAGAGTCGACAAGAAAGATCAAAAATTGTCTAAATGTGTGTATTGCCAACTTTTTCATGATACTTAATCTATGTGTGATAAATCACCAAACTATCCGACACATCTTGAGATGGTCATTAAGAAACAACAAAACAAGAGAACTGCATACAGGCGTGCAGTCAAATGCTTCTTCTGTTCTAGCTACGGGCATTATTCCAATAAGTGCCTAGGCCGCCAAAGACTGAAGGCCAACAGTGCAATGTTAATTGATACATCTTCTGATAGTGGTAGTGAGACTGAGTGTGAGGTCGAGAATGAATTACCTTTTAACCAATCTGAAGATGTTTGTTGTGTAAACGATGTATTAAGCTTTGACAGTTGTGAGCGATGTCACCAATTCCATGCAAACGGAAAATTAGAATGTGGACATACAGTACCATTCTCCACTGAGAGTGTAAATGCAGCATTAGCCTCCAGAGGCAATTTGGTGTTCCACAATGCAATGGTCAATGAAATACCATGCCAATGTTTGCTGGACAGTGGGAGCACTCTTATTGGTCTTAGAAAGGAACTGGTGAATCCAAATGATTATACAGGTGACTCAGTCAAATGCCGAACCTTTTCGGGTAATATTGAAGTTTACCCTTTGACAAGAGCCCGTATTAGCACTCCTTTCCTTTCTGGTACCTTTACATGTGCGATTTTAGATAACCCTTGTACTGATTTAATTTTGGGATGCTTACCCCAATTGAAACATTGCACTAACGAAGAAATAGCTGCATGGGAAAAATTAAATGCAGCTAATGCAACAACCAGAGCAGATACTATTAAACACCAAGACACACTACAGGATGAAAGACTACTGTTGCTATCACCAACTAGCACGGATGATACCACCAGACAAAAGTTCATAGACCAGCAAAAAGCTGATCCAAGTGTGTCTCCATATCTAAAGCTATTAAAAGAAAAAGCCAAAGTAACAAAAAACGCATCATGGTTCTTTAGACTTAATAATGGTATTCTTACTCGTTATTATACAACTGGTAACCATGAGATTCAGCAAACGGTGTTACCTGTACAACACCGCCAAACTGTACTAAAGATTGCACACGAGTCACCGTTTGCTGGTCACCTTGCATATGACAAAACCAGGGCCAGAATTCAGGCTCATTTTTATTGGCCAGGTTTTTGTAATGACATAAAAGTATTTTGTCGTTCATGTAATGTCTGTCAACAACTAGTACGTAAGGGTAAACATCCTACAGCTGAAGTGCAACTTTCAACACTGGCCTCTAGGCCATTTGAGAGTGTGGCGGTAGATATTGTTAGACCCCTGAACCAGGTGTCCAGCAAAGGAAATCGCTTCATCTTAACGATGGTAGACCTATGTTCAAGGTGGGTTGAGGCAGTAGCTTTGAAATACATCACCTCCAAAGACATTGCCAATGTATTTCTACACTTGTTCTCACGATTCGAATTTCCACGTACCATCTTATCCGACCGTGAAACCCAATTCATATCGGCTGCAACGCAAGCCCTTACGAAAATGTTAGGAATTAAACAGCATTTTACAACAGCTTATCATCCAGCCAGCAATGGAATCGTAGAGAAAATTAACGGAGATCTAAAACATATGCTGGCCAAGGTGACAGCAGAAAACCCAGCCGATTGGGATACACTGTTGCCAACAGTGCTGTTCGCCTATCGGGAGATTCCCCATTCAAGCACGGGTTTCTCACCGTTTGAATTAGTATACGGGGCTAACCCACGTGGACCCCTAACAATTTACCATCAGTTGGTAACTAATGCGATTGAAATTCCAACCCCTAAAACACCGTATGAAATGGTAACAGAAACACGAGATACAATCATGAAATCGTGTATCATAGCCAAGGCAGCTTTGGAGAGGAAGGGTCAAATCTACCGCCAATACGCAAATAAAGGTGCGAGGACTATTAATCTTGAACCAGATCAAGACATACTGCTTTTACTCCCAGACAAACGGAATTTATTATAGACCTCATGGCAAGGGCCATTCAAAGTGGTACGAAAAATTTCTGATGTCGATTATGAAATATCGATAAACGGACACTTAAAGATATTTCATATCAACATGTTGAAACCCTACTTTTCACGACAAGAGACAGAATTAGAGACAGACGAACACAATGCACCCACACCTATGGATGAGACGACAGACATACACAACGCAACTACACTAGTTAGCGAGACTGGCAAAGCCGACGATATACATACACCTAGTGAGCTTACAGAAAACGCACTTAGCACCACAACCGTACTGAATCAGGTAGACGACGACGGGATGGAACTACCTGTTCCAATTGTAGACAAGACTGCAACATTAGATTGTATACGGTTAGAACAGGGACTAACAGACGAGCAACGACGACAGACAATAGAATTAATAACAGAATATAAGGACATATTTTCCGACATTCCAGGTAGGACGGACAGGATCGAGCACTCCATCCTTCTCTCGGACTCTAAGCCTATCAAATGCAGGCCGTACTCTATCCCACTTAGCTACAGAGAAAGTCTAAAAAAGGAAATTCTTAATTTAGAAGCTAGTGGAATCATTCAAAAATCTACATCTGAGTACTCCTTTCCAATCGTCTTGGTCAAGAAAAAAGACTCCACAATTCGTCTCTGTGTGGACTATAGGAAACTCAACAATGTCACTAAGATCGACGCAGAACCAATTCCTTCCTGCGAAGATCTTATTCTGGATATGTCCACCTCCAAAATCTTCTCTAAATTAGACCTTACTAAGGGATATTGGCAGGTCCCTATGCAGACTCAATCCATCCATCTTACTGCTTTTTCAACACCTTTAGGTCTTTACGAGTGGCGTTTTCTTCCTTCGGACTTCGTAACGCTCCTGCCACTTTCGTACGCTTAACTAGAGATTTACTACATGGAGTGACGAATACGGTGACATATATAGATGATATTTGTGTCCATACAAATGACTGGACAACACACTTACTGAAACTCAGACATGTCTTCGATAGGTTGCGACTCTTCGGTCTCACTGTCAAACCGAGCAAAGTTGAATTGGGCCTACAAGAAATTGATTTTTTGGGTCATGTCATCTCACAAGGACAACTAAAAACTGACAATGGAATTATTACTAAAATTATGAACCTGACCATGCCTACAACAAAGAAGCAGGTCAGGAGCCTTTTGGGTTTAGTAAATTATTATAGTAAGTTCATACCGAACTTAGCTGAAATCACAAGTGTATTTTCAAATGTTTTAAAAGCATCAGTAAAATTAGATGTCAAAGATGCATTATTAATTTCTGCATTGTCAAAATTGAAACTCCTATTTAGTAATGTACCAATCCTCCGTTTGCCTAATCCTAGGCTCGTTTATTATCTTAGGACAGATGCCAGCAGGATTTCCATCGCTGCAGTACTAGGCCAGTTTTACGATGGCATCTTCCATCCAATTTGCTACGTGAGCCGCAAGATCACACCTGCTGAGTCCAGATATTCCATATCAGAGTTGGAAGCCCTAAGCGTCATCTATTCGGTGAGGAAGTTGCATCGATTTCTAGCGGGTAATCACTTCGTAGTCCAGACCGACAACTCCCCAATCACGTTCATACAAAGTGGGGTGCATCGCAATGACCGTTTAATATTACAAAATTATACTTTTAATATAGAGCATATTAAGGGTAGGGACACCATTCTTGCTGATACCCTTAGTCGACCATCTGAGGTAGAAATACCTGATATTCCACATGAAAAGGTAGTGTAAGAAATGTTAATTTAGTACACTTAAAATATCATGTGTAAAATATCCTATGTAATACATAGACATCATGATCAGGACTGTGTGCTAAGAACAGTGAACCACCATGTGTCCATAGACAGCAGAATAAGAACTGTGCTCCAAGAACAAGTGAATCACCGTGTGTACATAGACAGCTCGTTACTTACTATGCTCCATTTGTGTTCCGGTGAATCACCTGTGTTAATCATGGAAGAACAGTGTCAGAACAATGCATAAATAACAGACACGAATATACTTGTCTACGACACCAGCGGACTCCACGAGTGGAAGAATACCCATAAGACACAAGTATGACTGTGTAGTGTATTTAGTATACTTAGGACAATTGTGTATCTATAAACTATGCCAACGAAAACAATTTCTGAACGTTATGGCAACCACTAACCTGAGGTAAATAAATACCATGTATATATATTTAGTAATTGTGATATGTATTATAACGTTTTTAATATAGTGATAAATTATAGTTAGATTAGTTACTTTAATATAGATGTAGATTAGATTTAGGGAATACAATATATTTTTTTGTAGTTTAGATAAATCATTAATTTACCCACTTACTTAGCATAAAAGTAGATTAGGATAGTACTTTAAACTTAATAACAGCTAATTAAAGACTAGGATAAAAAGTTTAGATAGGAACAGTACCATGTAGTTCATTTCATTTCACTTTATTTCATTCCATCTTGATGAACACTTTAACAACCTCATCATTTAGGATTAAAATTAATTTATACCTTATAGGATAAAAGGATTATACAGGTGAACATGCATCAGTTACACCATGTAGAGTAAAAATATCAATCATATCTTTTCATTTAAAACATTAAAACATTAGTTATAAATTTGCTACATTTCACATTACCCATTTCAGAAAGGTACATAACTCATCTCACATCAGTTTCATTTTTTTAGGTAGTTAGATTACTTCCCTTAAATTAGATTGATTTTGTACAACAAATTAGAATATATATAGTTATAGAATTAGTATTAGTATTTCAGTAGAATATAGTGTTTAATAATAGCAGGGTTCAAACTATCAACCCTATTTCATCCATGTAAATATTTTGTAAATACATGACTCGTGCAGTAAGTTACGCACAGTCATTAAGCTCAACTCTTTTCAAACTGAGCCAAACTTGTACAGTGTCACGTCAAGGTTTTTAAATAATTGGGAGAATAAAAGATGTGTGACAGAAGTGTGAAAGTGAGAGAAAATGGAAAATATACAATGGAGAGTGAAGGCAACCAGCGGATTTTTTCTACCGCTCAACGCGACTTTTTATTATTTGTCTGCGTCAAGCGTTTGCTTTCGGTGTTGAAATGTACTGTCTCGAATGTATTGTGTGTAGTTTAGTGTAGACCTTAGAGAAAGTATTTTAAGTCTCATAAGACGGAAAAGTAGTCACGAATTAGTGTTATACACTTGTTTGTGGCCACATTTAACCGAATTATGGCACTTGAAAACTAACTTACATACAAATTATAGACAGACACACATGTTAGAAGTTAAATTACAGTAATAGGTACATCCAAACACGCAAACAACCAGGAAAACACGCATGTAAACTAAATACATTGTTTAGAACAAAGGGATATAACTCCGGGTCAGGGGACACAATAGACAACGAAACACTAACTTAACAGTGAAAGATAACTTTACACGCGGAAGCGAGATAGGTAAAGCCTGTCGCACACAGCTTGTGCAAGGGTTGTTTAATATTATATGGGGGACATGAAGCAATTCATGTGTTGACCCTAAGAAAGTCAACTTTGTATGGGTAGTGAGTTAATTTGCTATTTGAGGGCAGGTCTTATAAGACAATGGTCCGGTTCAGACAAACCTCTAATTAATATAATATTGCGATTGAGAAGAGGGCTCACGCCAACCAGACAAGTTTGTGGCGATCACCAGTAGCCAAGTAAAGTGATACTACATTGTGACAATAGTCAGTAGAGGTCTATTGAGTTACCCAGAACCAAGTTATCAGTAGTCTTTGACAAAAATTAGATACACTAATTTTTAGAAACCTCTTGCGTCACAACCATGAGTCAAAGTTTGTAACGCAACACAGGAGGGGAGGGTGTGTGTCAAAGACTCAGGGAAGACCACCCTGAATAAGTGGTCTACCTCAAGTAGATGAGAGGTAACCCAGTGCCCCTACATGAGGGCAGGGTAGGTGTAGGGAGTAGATAGGAAGGGGAACTATCAAATAGTTCTCTCATGAGACACGGAGGTGTCAACCAGAGAGTAAGCACTCTGGTCACGGCATAATCACGCCAACGTGATAGACACGAAGAACTAGAGTAAAACTCAAGCGAGGCCACTACTCTAAGCGTGTTGAATGATGCAGCACGCAAAAGCTGAAGTGCGCACAAGGTCCCTCCGCGTACTGTGTAATGAGCACGCGGAGAAGAGTCAGACAGGGGACAGACTTCGTAGGGAACACATCGCTTAGCGTCGATGCGTATTTCTTTAGCCGAGTAGATAGATTTAGCAGTAGGGTTAGGAACGACTAGTGATAGGCAATTCTGTGTATTCATGTGTGATTCATTAGCGACTGTTTTGTGCATTGATGTAATGTAAAGATCCAGTGGCAATAAAATGTGTAATCAATTCCTCTCATACGACTGACAAATCTTTTTGTGCGGTGCGAGAGAAGTTTATCCCGTAATGCCTGTAATATCGCTTGATGACAAGCATTCGGATTGGTAAGGCAGCAACAACAATGAACAGGTTAAGAAAAAGACTCTGGGAGAACAGGAAGCTTACTATCAAAACAAAAGTCCTTGTCTATCAAGCCTGTGTCCTTAGTACTCTTCTTTATGGAAGTGAAACCTGGACAACCTACTCACACCAAGAGAAACGTTTAAACAGCTTTCATATGCGGTGTCTGCGAAGAATTCTTGGTATTAAGTGGCAAGACAAAATCACAAATACTGAAGTATTGGAAAGATCAGTTTGTGTGACGGTTTATTCCATGCTCAGTCTTCGTAGACCTAGATGGATATGACATCTTAGGAGGATGGATGATGGTAGAATACCAAAGGACATCTTTTTTGTTGAATTACAGACGGGTAAGAGATCTCAGGGTCGGCCTCTACTACGGTACAAAGATGTGTGTAAGCGGGACATAATTGATACAGGCATTGATAATGCACATTGGGAGCAAGTCGCCACTGAACGTGTTGCATGGAGGGCAAACATCAGAAATTGAATAAAGACAAAGGAAGACAATTATTGAAGATAAGCCACACACCGAGCGTGTGAGACGTAAGATTGTGCATGATGGTGGAAATAACCACGTGTTCACATGCACCCACTGTGAACGAACATTTACAGCGCGAATTGGCCTTACCAGTCACATTCGCTACCGCCATGGGTAAAAGTTATTTTGCCTTTTTGAAGCACAAACTATCGTCCGTCAAGACGGCAAGGTGCCAATTATGATGAAATTATAATATTCGTCAGGTCAGTGGAATATCCTGGACACGTGGTTCTTATGTTCCAGGTTGCAAGCCGTAGCTTGAGGTTTCTATTTTCCTTTTTAGTAATACCTGGTGCATTTTTTTTACAGCCTGCGATTCAGATTTTGTCCTAGCACACAATGAAGCAGGCAATCTATGGTGGATCAGCACCCAATTGGCCGTGGGCTGCCCAGCTTGAGGCGGGCGGTAGCTGATCAGTGACACCAGTAGATGTCTCCCACAGTCAGAGGCCGCCCGTGGCGCCCCATGTCTACGCCAATTGACAAGGACTTATAACCCGTAACTGCTTACCTCTCGCTTTGATTCCGAGACCAATTAGGACTAGGGATGGAGTTATACCTCTCCATAGCACAAAGCCTGGGATAAATATAAAGACCATGTATTGCCCATGCAGCATGAACCCTCTCTCCAGAGGAATGGTAACACCAATACATCTGGTACAAGACAAGCTGCAGAAGCTGCCGGATCAGCAAAGCAATGCTCTAACTGCTCGCCTGTTGGAGCTTCGATTCTAGACCAGCTGCCAATCAAGGCTTAGGGCCTGGTCTGCCCTGCCATGACATTTTGTCTTTAGGTTGCATTTCCTCAAAATCCAAAACAAGAACTTACACATCAAGTGGTAAATAAAATAATAATTAACAAAGTTCTTATTAACGTATCGTTTTCAGAAACTGCCATCTCACAGCGTGACCCAAGATGGATAGGAGCCTGGTGGATCGGATTTCTTCTGTTTGGGTCACTGGGTGTTGTTGTTGGCATGCCACTTCTCTTCTTTCCTAAGCGCTTGCGACCACAGAATGATCTGAAAGTAGTGATGGAAGCCAGGAAGGAAGAACTAAAATCAAGAACGAGGATTTTCAGTGATGTAACAGGTATTTCCGTTTTGAAATTATTAAACATGTGTTGTCCAAGGCTGGGGAGTTGTCTGTTCTTACACACTTAAACAAACCTCAGGTTGTTTGCAGCTGTTCCAGAGATCCATCATGTCCAGGCGGTGATGATTTATCTATTCTTCTGCATTATACACACGATCCCAAAATGTGTTTGCTTGTGTTGTATCGCAGGATAATGATTAGAACATTTTCCTAACATTGACTGTTTACAGCCTTTGTTAACACTCATTTTATGTAACACCTGATGTGTATGTTCTTGTTTGACTGTGTGCAGTTCCCTGTTTGTTGGAGACTGACTTGTTCACTTATATATTTAGTTGAAAACTGGCTTTCGCGCGGTTATTTTTAGTTGTAACTTGACATGTTAACGACTATTGTTATTTATAAACTGACTTAGAACATTTCTTATCAGTTAACAATTGACCTGTTATCGACTATTGTTATTTATAAACTGACTTCAAATGTTTATTGTTAGTTGTAAATTGATCTCTTTGTGCTCACTATGTATTGTGTATCTTGCATACACAGATTATAAAGACTTTTATTTTTCTGTATAGACATACAAAGATTATACAGACTTTTGTACAGGCATACACAAATTTGTTTTCTTTTTTTTTAATGTTGCATATCCCTTGCAGGACATTGCAGTGAATACCAACATTTTTCAGCTGCTATTGATGTACTAGGCACATTTTTACGTTCAGTAGTTTGCCACTGCATTCTGAACGACCGGCTCCCATACCAGCACGTTATAACACAACGCGACACAGTCTGCTGCACAAATCGGTCGTAGCTGAGTTTCGAACGCCTGGTAAGCGACTCACGAACCGCGTTCGCAGCCTTTGGCCACGAAGACCGGCTACACAGACTATACAGACATATTTGTACTGGCATACACAGATTATACAGACATTTTTGTACAGGCATACACGGATTATACAGACGTTTTTACAGACATACACAGATTATACATACTTTTTGTACAGACATACACAGATTTTACAGACGTTTTTACAGACATAAACAGATTATACACACTTTTTGTACAGACATACACAGATTATACAGACGTTTTTACAGACATACACAGATTATAAATATTTTTAGTACAGACATACACAGATTAAACTTAAACATTATGTACAGTCGTACACAGATTAGACAGTAGATACCACAGGGGTGTCTCCGTAGACTGCTAAGAATCTCATGAGCTGGTCAGATGAGCAGTACCACAGGTTAGCAATTTCATTCAGACAGGTACCTACACCAGGATAGGGCACTCATTGATTTATTGTCTCCTTGTGCGAATGGGGGTGGGACAGGGTGGGACTGGGGAGGGGGAGGGGTAAAAGAAGGTTGTCACAACCAGGAAGACCGAGGGGAAGGTCGACAAGTGAAGAAAATACTGAACTGGTTGTCAGAGTGACGAAGAAGATAATTAACTGCTGAACGTTCCAAGAACAGAAATGAAAGATTGATGCAGAAGCATATGATCGCATGTGCCGCCCCACGTGACTCATTGTGATTTTTAGGGGGCGCTCGCTCGCTTTGAACTCAAGGATAGCCCATACACGCACTTTCTAGTAGCACTGGACTGCATTTTGCGTGTGGCTTAGCTTTCCCTATTACCAGTGTCCCTCGCCATCAGGCGAACCTACTCCGATTGCTGGGGTAATTGTAATTTACGTCCCGAATTCAAGGATGAGAAGTCAACAATTTAGTCTAACTGTCCCGTGTAGGAGTTGATCACCCTACCTCTGTATCAGCACACCGGATGTTCAAGAACGAGCTTTCTGATTGATTTGGACACGCTGTCCTTTCCATATGATGATGATAGATTGGTGGGTTGGTAGGTCAAAATTCAGGGAGGCAGTTTTAACTCTGATACATCGAGTTCATGTTGTTGGAGAACGGAAGAGTCTATCAGAGTGATGTTGTTGCAGATATTCTTCCCCAACCACTATAAAAGTATCATCTCTACAAAAATATCATCACAAGAAAAGTATCATCTCTACAAAAGTACCACCACTACAAAAGTATCACCACTACAAAAGTATCATCTCTACACAAGTATCACCATTACAAAAGTATAATCACTACAGAAGTATCATCTCTACAAAAGTATCAGAACTACAAAAGTATCATCACTACAAAAGTATCATCATTACAAAGTATCATCACTATAAAAGTATCATAAATACAAAGTACCATCACTACGAAGTATCATCACAACAAACGTATCATCTCTACAAAAGTATCATCTCGCCGCAAGTATAATCTTAATTCGGGCGGTGTAGAGCTCTCCTCTCCTTCTCCGAGCTCAGAATTAGCCAGGTGTGAAAGGGCGGTACTAGAAGTTCACACCTCGGGAGAGGTTCAGGATGTAATCAGAATATGAGTCGTCACCGCAGACACGGACTGCTGGCATCACGTCAAGGCTGGTCATGACTGCTCCACAGGTGTTCTGTATTTTATTGCCAAAAGACTCGGCCCCATGTCTGGAGGGAATATATATATATATATATATATATATATATATATATATATATATATATATATATATATACATATATATGTGTGTGTGTGTGTGTGTGTGTCTGTGTGTGTGTGTGTGCGCGCGCGCATTACTCGTAATGAACTCAAGCGTAGTTCATACATACGTTGCTACATCTGGTGCACAGGACTGATTTTTGGGTGTGGATTAGCTTTCCCTATAAACAGTACCCCTCGTCATCAGGTGAATCCACTGCTACGTCTGAGGTACTTGTAATTTACTTCCTTAAGTCAAGGACGAGAAGACAACATTTTATTCCAGCTGCCCGGTGTAGGGGTTGAAGCTGCTACCTCGGAATCAGCACACGGGGTGTTTAAGAACAAGCATTCTTACCCATTCGGTCATGGCGACCTCTGGAGGAATGATGATATAGATTTGTATTTGTCTCCGCTCAGTTTGTCCGTCTTTCTTTCATGTTGGAGGATGTGCAGTTGCAACCTACATACGTTGCCTAATTAACCTGTTTGCGAACTTATGACAATTACCATAACATGAAACTGTAAACCGACTTTGTATCGATCTGAAATTTTTTTCAAATTTGTTCCTAATCCTCTCAGATTTCTTGAGGTCCTTGCGCAGGATTCTCACAAACCCCGTGTACATGTGTATGATCATTGGTAGCGGCTTAAACGTGATGGCAGTAGGTGGAATGGGGTCTTTTATGCCGAAATATCTAGAGACACAATTCAGCATTAGCGCTTCACGTGCTAACATGACGTTGGGTAAGTCTGTATACGCTACACCTGTGTTTGTGTTTATTTGTGCGTGTGTGCGTGCTTACACACATGCATGTCTGTTAGATAGGACAGCAGTGTTACGGGGGTGGTATCACATATACATCTGCTTAAAGATAATGTTTTGCACATTAAAACATACACTCGGATGTCTTCACCATGATTATATAAGATTTGAAAAAGTCCAATAACTCAGGGTTGTAACCTGATCTCTTTGTATTCACAGTTAGTTGTAAATAAGCCTCTATTGTTCCTAGGTCTTAGATATAAGTGAGCTACCGTATAACAGTAGACGGTACTATCTGCTTACTTTTAGCTCCGAACGTTGGGCGGTACTCATCAAACCTGACACCCAACATTGTTCCAACTGGCATAAGATCGAAGCTCCGACAGACGGACAGTTAGAGCACTGCTTTGCTGATCCATAACTTCTGCAGCTTGTCTTGTTCCAGATATATTGGTATTACCTTTCCTCTGGAGTAAACTAGGCAGACTGAGAGAGAGAGAGAGAGAGAGAGAGAGAGAGAGAGAGAGAGAGAGAGAGAGAGAGAGAGAGAGACAGAGAGAGAGACAGAGAGAGAGAATGCTGTGTAGGCAACACAAGGTCTCTATATTTCAGCGCAGGCTTTGTGCTATGGAGCGATATAACTACGTATCTAGTCCCCGTCATGGGGCTGTAATTGTTATGACTTCTATAAGCTGTGTCAGGTCTTAGTCAGATATGACCGAGCTACCGTATAACAGTAGACGGTACTACCTGCTTTCTGTTAGCGCCGAACGTTGGGCGGCGCTTACTAAACCCGACACCCCACATTGTGCCAACGGCTTCGGGCGGAAGAGCGCTATTTGGAGGGTACAAGCCTTACCCTGGTGCGAGGAAATGCAACCTAAAGACAAAATGTCATGGCAGGGCAGACCAGGCCCTAAGCCTTGGTTGGTGGCTGGTCTAGGATCGAAGCTCCGACAGGCGGACAGTTAGAGCATTGCTTTGTTGATCCGGCAGCTTCTGCAGCTTGTCTTGTTCCAAATGTAGAGGTGTTACCTTTCCTCTGGAGTGAACTAGCAGGCCGAGAGAGGGATCATGCTGCATGGGCAACACATGATCTCTATATTTTAGCCCAGGCTTTATGCTATGGAGAGGCAATAACTCCATCCCTGGTCTTAGCTGGTCTCGGAATCAAGGCGAGAGGCAACTGTTACGGGTTATAAGTCCCTGTCAATTGGCGTAGACATGGGGCGCCACGCGTTGCCTCTGACGGTGGGAGGCACCTACAGGTGTCACTGATCAGCTACCGCCCGCCTCAGGCTGGGGAGCCCACGGCCAATTGGGTGCTGATCAACCACAGTCTGTCTGCTTCAATGGGTGCTTGGGGCTAGGACAAAATCTGAATCGCAGGCTGTAAAACCAATGCACCAGGTACAAATAAAAAGACAAATAGAAACCTCAAGCTACGGCTTGCAACCTGAAACGTGAGAACCATGTGTCCAGGATTTTCCACTGACTTGACCAATATTGACAATGTGAGAAAAACGGCTGTTATTGATGCCGAACTCAATCGTCTTAACATTGATATTGCTGGCCTGCAGGAGACTCGCCTCGCTGAGGAAGGGTCACTCAGAGAAAACAATAATACTTTTTTTTTGGAAGGGTAGAGGGCAGGCAGAAAAAAGGCAATACGGTGTGGGCTTTGCAGTGAAGAATTCGCTACTGGGAATGATTGAAATTCCAGCAGGAGGAAATGAAAGACTATTATCCCTGCGCTTGGCAACCTCTTGTGGTTTTGCCACCATTATTACTGCACATACACCGACACTCGATTCCTCTGATGATGCGAAGGATTCGTTCTATGAGGAGTTAGACTCTGCGATCAAGGCAGTTCCAAAATCCGACTACATTTATATGCTAGGTGACTTCAATGCTCGTGTGGGCAAGGACTCGAGTTCATGGCCAGTGTGCCTTGGAAAATACAACATCGGTCGCATGAATGAAAATGGGCAAAGGCTGCTGGAGCATTTAACCAGAAATGACCTATGTATTACAAACTCCTTTTTAAAACAAAAGAGATGCATAAGGTCGCATGGAAACATCCAAGATGCGGCTATTGGCACCAGCTGGACTTCATAATCACACCGAGACAACAGCTGAACCATATATCATTGACTCGAAGTTACCACAGTGCTGACTGTGATACGGATCATTCTTTGGTTGTTGCAAGGGTTAGACCGAGACCAAAGAGAATCTACACAGTTAAACACAAATCTCCAGGCGAAGGATTACGCTAACTGCCTCACGATCCGAAAAGTGCTTTCGTTTCACGCTACATATTACGGTTCATGAAGACTCCTAGGGGTCGTCACTGGAGCAAGGAACTCTTGCTTTGTGTGACGCTAGGGGCTGCGGCCTGTGATGATAAGAGACCGATATATGCGGTAAAACGAGTTGCAATGAAGCGGCTCCTAAGATACAGCCTCGCCAAGTATTGTCAGGCGTGGGGATGTGATTTTCTGGGCAAGTTATGTTATACATGTGTATCGCAAGTGATAAGGGAAACATAAGAAGCATGTATAAAGGAATAAAGAAAGCCTTAATCAAAAAAGTACCATTGAAAACTGAGGTAAAGCTGCGGAAACCTAATTAATATTAAAACATAAAGTATACAGCAGCTTTCAAAACATAATTATAGAAACCAAAGGACATTGCGTCTGCAAGCCTTCATCAGGAAACAAACCACATGAAAGAACAACTACATGTAAACAACGGAGATGGCAATGAATACATGACTATCGAATACATGACCATCGAATACATACTCATTGGATCGGAAAGCTTGGTCAATTTATACTGACACCTTGCCGTCTTGACAGATAATAGTTTGTTATATTGTGCTTATATTTGCGCTGCAAATGTCCGTTCACAGTGGGTGCATGTGAACACGTGATCATTTCCACCATCATGCGCCATCTTACGTCTCACATACTCGGTGTGTGACTTATCTGCATCGGTCGCATGAATGAAAATGGGCAAAGGCTGCTGGAGCATTGCACCAGAAATGACCTATGTATTACAAACTCCTTTTTAAAACAAAAGAGATGCATAAGGTCGCATGGAAACATCCAAGATGCGGCCATTGGCACCAGCTGGACTTCATAATCACACCGAGACAACAGCTGAACCATATATCATTTACTCGAAGTTACCACAGTGCTGACTGTGATACGGATCATTCTTTGGTTGTTGCAAGGGTTAGACCGAGACCAAAGAGAATCTACACAGTTAAACACAAATCTAGCCCCAGGATTAGTATTATTAACACTCACGATCCTGAAAAGTGCTTTCAGTTTCAACAGCAACTTGAAGACGCTTTCACTAATACACCAGAAAATTGTACAGTAAATGAAAAGTGGGGTCAACTTAAGGAAACTTTTTATAAAACTGCCGTAGGGGTTTACGGCACTGTGGATCATAAGAGACAGGACTGGTTTGCGGCAAACAGCGAGACTCTGCAGCCTTTGATTGATAAGAAAAAGATAGCTCTCTTAAGAAACAAGGAAAGACCAACGCGTAACACTCTGAGTGAGCTAAGGCAAGCTAGGAAGGATGTGCAAAAGGCTGCCAGGCAGTGTGCAAATGATTATTGGATCAAGTTATGTGAGTCCATTCAAATCGCAAGTGATAAGGGAAACATAAGAAGCATGTATAAAGGAATAAAGAAAGCCTGTGGTCCAATAATCAAAAGAAGTGCACCATTGAAAACCTTGACTGGAGAAATCATAACTGATAGGAAACAGCAGATGGACAGATGGGTAGAGCACTATTTGGAGCTTTACTCAAGTGAGACCAAACTAGCGGATGATGCCCTCAACGCCATAGAGGCTCTACCAACCCTTGACTACCTGGACACACTTCCCACCATAACAGAAGTTAAGTGTGCTATAAATGAACTTGCATCTGGCAAGGCTCCAGGTAAGGATGGGATTCCAATAGAGGTTATCAGGAGTGGGCAAGACACACTTACTCTACAGATCCACCAGCTAATAGAGCTATGCTGGCGAGAAGGACAAGTCCCACAGGATTTCAAAGATTCAAGCATCATAACAATTTAAATATTTAGCACAACCCACTACTGGCTACGCCGATCGCATTCTGGTATGAACCTAAGGCCTATCCACGTCAATATGGAAGCACTATACTAGAGTTTCGCCCTCATTTGAGCTCGTCAGTAGTGCATATCCCTGACCGGATCCGGAAACAGTCCTGGCTGACGCGTGTGAAGCGGGTGAGTAACCACGCGGCACACACTGGACACACCAAATTATCACAACAGAACATCACAACGCTACCCATCGTAGGCTATGCTCAAGACTTTGGACTGTTTCCGGATCCGGTCAGGGATATGCACTACTGACGAGCTCAAATGAGGGCGAAACTCGAGTATAGTGCTTCCATATTGACGTGGATAGGCCTTAGTTTCATACCAGAATGCGATCGGCGTTGCCAGTAGTGGGTTGTGCTCAATATTTAAATTTCAAATCCCGAAACAACCACATAATCATCATAACAATGTACAAGAACAAGGGCGATCGGAGCGACTGCAACAACTATAGGGGTATCTCACTTCTGTGTATTGTTGGAAAAGTATTTGCCAGAATTGTTCTGCACAGACTTCAAGTCCTAGGAGATCAAGTCTACCCAGAATCACAGTGTGGCTTTCGACAGAACTGGTCTACCATTGATATGATATTCTCATTGCGACAAATGCAAGAAAAATGCCGTGAACAGAATCAACCACTGTTTATTGCCTTCATCGACCTAACAAAGGCATTTGATTTGGTCAGTCGTGAGGGTCTGTTCAAGGCACTAAAGAAGATTGGCTGCCCACCAACTCTTCTATCCATTGTGGAATCGTTCCACACAGGCATGAAGGGTATAATCAAGTTTGATGGTGCAACTTCTGAAGAGTTTGAAATCAAGAGTGGAGTTAAGCAAGGTTGTGTACTAGCTCCCACCCTCTTTGGAATATACTTTTCACTTCTACTGAAATATCCCTTTCGTGATCAGGATGGTGGTATATACATTCACTCACGCTCAGATGGCGGCCTCTACAATGCTCAGAGATTGAAGGCCAAGACCAAAATTAGGAGGATACTGATCAGAGAGTTGCTTTTTGCAGATGATGCTGCAGTTACGACCCACTCTGAGGAAGAATTGCAATGTCTGCTATCTGCATTCTCCAATGCTTGTTCTGAATTTGGTTTAACAATTAGCAAAAAGAAGACATAGATTATGTCACAAGGTGCACATGGGGTACCATCAATCTTTATTTACGACGTCGAACTAGAGATGGTAGACCATTTTACATATCTAGGATCCCTAGATCAGGAAATCAACATCCGGATTGGTAAGGCAGCAACAAAAATGAACAGGTTATGAAAAAGAGTCTGGGAGAACAGGAAGCTTACTGCCACAACAAAAGTCCTTGTCTATCAAGCCTGTGTCCTTAGTACTCTTCTTTATGGCAGTGAAACCTGGACAACTTACTGACACCAAGAGAAATGTTTAAACAGCTTTCATATGCGGTGTCTGCGAAAAATTCTTGGTATTAAGTGGCAAGACAAAATCACAAATACTGAAGTAGTGGAAAGACCAGGTTGTGTGATGATTTATTCTATGCTCAGTCTTCGTAGACTTAGATGGATAGGACATCTTAGGAGGATGGATGATGGTAAAATACCAAAAGACATCTTTTTTGGTGAATTACAGATGGGTAAGAGATCTCAGGGTCGGCCTCTACTACGATACAAAGATGTATGTAAGCGGGATATGATTGATACAGGTATTGATAATGCACATTGGGAGCAAGTCACCGCTGAACGTGTTGCATGGAGGGCAAACATCAGAAATGGAATAAAGAAGACAAAGGAGAAAATTATTGCAGATAAGTCACACACCGAGTATGTGAGACGTAAGATGGCGCATGATGGTGGAAATGATCACGTGTTCACATGCACCCACTGTGAACGGACATTTGCAGCGCAAATATAAGCACAATATAACAAACTATTATCTGTCAAGACGGCAAGGTGTCAGTATAAATTGACCAAGCTTTCCGATCCAATGAGTATGTATTCGATGGTCATGTATTCGATAGTCATGTATTCATTGCCATCTCCGTTGTTTACATGTAGTTGTTCTTTCATGTGGTTTGTTTCCTGATGAAGGCTTGCAGACGCAATGTCCTTTGGTTTCTATAATTATGTTTTGAAAGCTGCTGTATACTTTATGTTTTAATATTAATTAGGTTTCCGCAGCTTTACCTCAGTTTAAGTAGTTTTATTGATAACACAACGTAACTTGCCGGGACTGAATAAATGATCACATATGATGCCTTTCTTGGGACATACACAGTGTATAAACATGTAAAGTAACACACAGAAAATCACCTCCCCACGACAACTGACAATACTTTGTGAGGCTAACAAAAGTATATTTAGGGGGCAAAAAGATCGACTTCATTGCAACGGGTTTTACCACATATGACTCGGTCTCTTTCAGCAGGGCGGCCGCCGAAAGCGTCACACAAAGCAAGAATTCCGTTGCTCCAGCGACGACCCCTAGGAGTCTCCAAGAAAACAGCACTCATGAACCTAATATCGTAGGCGGGAATCGAACCCACAGCCTTCGGAGAGGGAGGCAGTTAGCGTAACCACTTCGCCATGGAGACTCCCTAGAATATGCAATATCATTTTGGCTGAAAGCGATTGACAATGGACATGCCAGTCACATATTCCATATAGTCTACATCAAGGCTACATCACCACATCAAGTGACTATAGACTTACCAGTCACATATTCCATATATTCTACATCAAGGCTACATCACCACATCAAGTGACTATAGACTTACCAGTCACATATTCCATATATTCTACATCAAGGCTACATCACCACATCAAGTGACTATAGACTTACCAGTCACATATTTCATATATTCTACATCAAGGATACATCACAATATCAAGTGACTATAGACATGCCAGTCACATATTCCATATATTCTACATCAAGGCTACATCACAATATCAAGTGACTATAGACTTAAAAGTCACATATTCCATATATTCTACATCAAGGCTACATCACCAAATCAAGTGACTATAGACTTACCAGTCACATATTCCATATAATCTACATCAAGGCTACATCACCAAATCAAGTGAGTATAGACTTAAAAGTCACATATTCCATATAATCTACATCAAGGCTACATCACCAAATCAAGTGACTATAGACTTAAACGTCACATATTCAATATATTCTACATCAAGGCTACATCACCAAATCAAGTTACTAGAGACTTACCAGTCACATATATCATATAGTCTACATCAGGGGTCACCAAACTACGGCCCGCGGGCCGGATCCGGCCCGCGACGTCATTTCATCCGGCCCGCCGTAGGTATTCGAACTTACTTGATATAACGTATGAAACACGAGACGTTGTGATACAATTTAAATGTAAATATTATGTTTAGAGTAATAAGAGATTTTCACACGTGCGGAGACCTCATGGCTGCACTAGGCTGTTTATTTAGGCGGCCTTATTTATATATTTTGCAAACCTTATTATGAGATATATTCTATTACCAAATGAAGCCGCCTGCCGCGGCTCTACAAGAGTATGGAGTAGCATATCACATGATACCCTGGTAACACAAATGCATAGGATGCTGGGATGTTGTGTTGGCGTGCCTCTAAAAGCCCAGTCACGCCATGTTTCCGCCTCTTTGGCCTTGAGAACAACTGAGGCCGAAGAGATGCTGATGTCTAATTTTCAGCAGAGGGTTTGAACTCATCCCTCTGAGCCACTACCAAGCAGATGGGCGAACATGCCCCAGGCACGGCCGAGCGTGGCCACTGTTTTTCCAGACCGCAGTTGAGAGGGCAGACAGGCCCTGTGAAGATCCAAAAGATCCAAGAGGATCTTGATTGTGGATTGACGATTATCTGCTGTGGGGTGAGTTTTGAATGAACCTTCATAGTTTAAATAGGAATATAGGAATATAATAGCTATGTCTGTGCCTGAGAACAATAATGGAGGGGTATATGCCTGGGAAGAGAGGAAGAGGAAGGCCAAAGAGAAGATGGGTGCAGGATGTGGCGGATGATCTCCAGATGGATGTATCTGAAGCGGGACATCTTGCTTATGATCGAGAGGTTTTCCGGAAGGTTGTTATGGCTGCGAGGTTCTGCAAAGGACATGCTACTGAATGAATGACCTTTGTTCCATCTTGTTGTCTGATAATTGCTGGTGTTGTTTATCAGACTACAGTTACAGTGTTGGATGATTATCCATGCTGTGATGAGGATCACTGGTATTGTGTTGGATGACCACCCATGCTGTGATGGAAGATCACTGGTACTGTGAAGGATGATCATGTGTATGTTTATTCATGGGGATGCCTATTTTGTCATTTGATCTAATCATGAATTTTATTTATTAGGGCATTGGCATTATTAATCAGATGTTGTTGTATCTTTTTAATTACATTATTCTGATTCCCTGTACACGGACCTGAATTTCTTCTGATATCTCTAAATCGTTGTTTTCTTGTTAACCATAGAATGAGATTCTCTTTGTCTTCTTATTCCTCTCTTCTTCTACGGCCCATGAGCAGTAGGCGTTGTGCTATTATCTCCATCATCTCTGTGCGATTACACAAAGGTACCTATAAACTGTATATGTACCTTTGATGAGCCGTAGCTTCACCAGTGACCCCTAGTCCTCTGCTTTTCTTGTGTTTCAATAGGATTTTAATTATGTTTCTAATTTAATGTCTTTTTTTTTTCATTTTCAGCTCCCGTGTACTTCACCCTTAATTATGGCTACTAGGAAAAGAAAAGTGGACGCCGAGTGTCGATTTTTCAATGAAGAATGGGGAGTAAAGTACTTCTTTGTGGAAACAAAGGACCAGAAAACCAGTTGCGTAATATGCAGCGAAAGTGTTGCCGTTTTGAAAGAGTACAATCTTCGGCGTCACTACGAAACAAAACATCTATCAACATATTAAAAGTTTTCTGGAAAGTTACGCTCTGGGAAATATGAGACCATTAAACGTGGTTTTGAAACACAAAGAAATCTCTTCACGAGAAAATTTGCTGAAAATGAATCTGTCACTCGTACAAGTTACAAAACAGTGCATAAGATGGCAGAACGAGGAAAACCGTTTACTGATGGCAACTTCATCAAAGAGTGTATGATCGAAGCAGCAAATGACTTGTGTCCTGAGAAAGCCGATTTGTTTGGAACTATCAGCCTTTCGGCAAGTTCAGTTGTGCGGAGAACAGAAGAACTTGGAGAGAACATAGTGCTACAGATACGCGAGAAAGCTAGAAACTTGTGAGGTATTCTCTGGCGCTGGATGAGTCTACTGATCTCTCGAGAACGTCACAACTTCTCGTGTTCATTCGTGGTGTCAATTTGGACTTTCAGATATCGGAAGAGTTGGCATCTGTTTGCAGCATGCGTGAAACAACAACTGGGAAAAGTCATTTCGTGGAAGTGCAAACAATTTTGCAAGACTATAACCTTCAGTGGAATCAGCTTCTAGGTGTTACAGTTGATGGAAGGGAAAAAAACATGGCTGGAGTGAGGAAGGGTCTGGTGGGGCAGATCAGGACTCAGTTGGAAGATTTGCAAATTCCGGGCGCTCTGTTTATACACTGCATCCTACATCAGCAAGTACTCTGTGGGAAAGACTTAGATATTTATTGTGTACTGAAACCAGTCGTTTCTGCTGTGAACTTCATTCGGGAACACGCACTCATTCACCGTCAGTTCTAGGCTTTTCTTGAAGAAATTGATTCTGAATTATGTGACTTGCCTTATCACACATCAGTCAGATGGCTCAGCTGAGGTAAAGTCTTGCTTCGTTTTTACAAGCTCCGAAACGACATAGATGTTTTCCTCACTGAAAAAGATATAGCTGATTCACAGCTGTCAGATCCTACCTGGCTGTCAAAGTTGTCATTTTTGGTCGACATGAATGAACTGAACTTGAAACTTCAGGGAAAGGATTACCTCGTCTGTGATCTCTACAGAACCATCAAAGGATTTCGGAGAAAGCTGTCATTGTTGGAAGCACAACTGGAAGGAGAAAACCTTTCTCATTTTCACTGTTTCAAAGAGTTTGGAGAGATTTTCAGATCTTGACAGAATTGAGAGTGACATTCTTCTATTCCAGAATCCGTTTGATTGTAACCTGTATAATGTGCCAGTTGAACTATAGTTGGAGCTCATTGATTTGCAAGCAAATGACTTGTTGAAAGAGAAGCACAGAGAAGGAAGTACCGCTGCTTACCTGATGTTGAGTTTCCGAAACTTAAGATATTTGCCGCTGGTATGGCATCAGTGTTTGGAACAACTTATGTCTGTGAGCAAACATTTTCAAAAATGAAGTCTGTGAAGTCACCACATCGAATGAGATTGACTGATGAACATTTGAAAGCAATTCTCTTGATTGGATGCAGCAATTCCAAACCAAACAGGGGTGGTATTTTGAAAGCCACACGTCAGTTTCACAAATCTCACTAACCTCTTTTGCTGCTTAGTTTGTGAGATTCGGATATGTGCACATTAGGTCTGATGTAACTATCTTTTTGCTAACGTCGCTTTCTTTGATAACTTTGTTTAGTAAATAAATATGTTGGTTGTCTTTGTTTTGTGTGTGTGTGTGTGTGTGTGTGTGTGTGTGTGTGTGTGTGTGTGCGCGCGCATTGCACGCCCTTACCATGATTAACTTAGTTTTTCGTCTTGTTTCCCAGAGCTTTCGTTCTAGCTTGCAATTATTGTTAAAGTTAGTTGCATATCCGTTACATGACGTTTGCAGTCAACACAAGCATTATTTGCTGTGATTGATGTCTTGGTAAGTTTACATTCAGTAGTTTACCCTTGCTTTCTGAACGACCGATACCCATAACATAGCGTAAAAAACAAGCGCAACGTTGTCTGCTGCCAAATCGCCTGCATCTGTGTTTCGAACGTGGATATAGGATTACGAACTGCGTCCGTAAGAGCTTCGCCACGGAGACGGCGCAATTATTGTACAGAATGAGTATCCGGCCCGAGCTCGTCATTTTTGTCAGTTATCCGGCCCGCCGTGAAAAAAGTTTGGTGACCCCTGGTCTACATCAAGGCTACATCACCAAATCAAGTGACTATAGACTTAAACGTCACATATTTCATATATCCTACATCAAGGCTACATCACCAAATCAAGTGACTGTAGACTTACCAGTCACATCTATATCTATAAAACAAAGTGTATGTATATATGTATGTAAATATGTATGTCCTTTATTTGTTCGCGAACGGCCCATCCGATTGAGATGAAATTTTCTACAACGCCTTCCTTTCATTCCAGAGCTGTCAACTGTCCATAGTTTTTTTTCTTCTTCCTCCTCCTCCCTCCTCCCCCTCCCAAAATACGTACGTAAATATATGATGATGATGATGAAAGAATCCCCGAACCAAAACGCTAGGGAAAGGGAAGAAAATGACGTGACTACACAGAATCGTCACACGGCAATCATCATCATCAAGTGCCGTGCCGGCTGGCGTAGGCGTTCATGGCTCTCCGTAGATCTCAGTCTTTGGTTTTTTGGATCAACTCTGCTGCTGATATTCCTCCATGCCACGGCAATATCAATAACAATTCATCTTTTTATGTGTAAGGAAGTTATCTACAGTCGTGTAGAAGGGAAGAACTAGACGAGTATGAATTTCGGAATGGCGAACTCTCCCATCCTCTCTTCTCCTCCCTCCTCCTCCCTCTACCTCCTCCCTCCACCCTCCTCCTCTTCCTCCTCCCTCTCATCCCTCTCCCTCCTCCTCCTCCTTCTCCCTCTTCCTTCTCCTCTTCCTCTCCCCACCTCCTCCATCCTCCTCCTCCTACTCCCTCCGCCTCCTCCCCTCATCTTCCCTCTCCCTCCTCATCCCTCCTCCTCCTCCTGCCTCCCTCCTCCGCCTGCCTCCTTCTCCCTCATCATCCTCCTCCTCTTCTCCCTTCTTCCCTTTCCTCTTCCTCCTCCTCCTCCTCCTCCCTCCTCCTCCTCTACCTCTCCTCCCTCCACCCTCCTCCTCCTTTCCTCCTCTTCCTCTTCCCTTCCTTCCTCCTCCTCCTCCCTCTACCCTCCTCCTCCCTACCTCTTTCCTCTTCCCTCCCTCCTCCTCTTCCACCTCTTTCCTTCCTCCCCACCTCATTTCTCCCTCCTTCTCTCCCTCCTGCCTCCTGCCTCCTTCTTCTCCCCTCTGCTCCTCCCTCTTTCTCTCCCCGCCTCCCCCTCCTCCTCCGTCTCCTCCTCCCTCTTCTCCCTTCTTCTCCTCCTCTCCCCTCCTCCTCCTAACCTCTTCCTCTTCCACTCCTCCCTCCCCTCCTCCATCCTCCTCCTCCCTACTTTCTCCCTCTCCCTCCTCCAGCCCTCCTCCTCCCTCTTCCTCCTCCTCTTCCTCCTCCTTCCTTCCCTCCCTCCTCCTCCCTCTTCCTCCTCTCCTACCTCCTCCTCCTACTCCTTTTCCTCCCTACTCTCCTTCCCTCTAGCTCCTCCCTCCTCCTCTCCACTCTTCCTCCTACCCTCTTCCTCTTCCCTCCCCCTCCTCCTTATCCCTCCTCTCCTTCGCATTCCTCCTCCTCCCTCTTCCTCCTCCTCCCTCCTCCTCCTCATCCCTCCTTCTCCCTCCTCCTCCTTCCTCCCTCCTCTCCTCCTCCCTCCTCCCCCTCCTTCTTCCTCCTCCTCCCTCTCCTCCTCCTCCCTCTACCTCCTCCCTCCTCCTCCCTTCACATTCCTCCTCCTCCCTCTTCCTCCTCCTCCTCATCCCTCCTCCTGCCTTCCCTCCTCCTCCTCCCCTTAACATTCCCTCCTCCTCCCCTCTTCTTCTCTCCCTCCCTCCTCCTCATCCCTCCTTCTCCCTCCTCCTTCTTCTTCCTCCCTCCTCTCCTCCCTCCTCCCCCTCCTCCTTCCTCCTCCCTCCTCACTCCTCCTCCTCCTCCCTCTACCTCCTCCTTTCCTCTCCCTTCACATTCCTCTCCCCTCTTCCTCCTCCTCCTCTTCCCTCCTCCTCCTCTCTCCTCCTCATCACTCCTCCCCCCCCTCCTCCTCCTTCTTCCTCCCTCCTCCTCCTCCCTCCTCCCCTCCTCCTCCTCCTACCTCCTCCCTCCTCCTCCCTCTACCTCCTCCTCCTCCTCCCTTCACATTCCTCCTCCTCCCTCTTCCTCCTCCTCCCTCCTCCTCCTATCTCCGCCTCCCTCCTCCTCCTCCTCCCTCTACCTCCCTTCACATTCCTCCTCCTCCCTCCTCCTCCTCCCCTCCTCCTCCTCCCCTCCTCCTCCTCCCTCCTCCTCCTCCCCCTCCTTCTCCCTCTTCCTCCTCCCTCCTCCTCGCCCTCCTCCTCCACCCTACTCCTCCCTCCTCCTCCTAATCCCTCCTCCTCCCTCCTATTCCTCCCTACTCCTCCTGTCTCCTCCCTCCTCCTCCCTCCTCTTTCCTCCTCCACCTCCCCTCTTCCTCCTCCCTCCTCCATTTACCCAAGACAGACAGACAGTCAGACAGATAGTCGGGAATGGGATCTTATATGACTACTTATATAATTTAAATGAGATGCTCTCCACCATGGGCTGGGCCGGGTCAGACAGACAGACAGACAGACAGATAGACAGACAGACAGACAGACAGACAGACAGACAGACAGACAGACAGACAGACAGTCGGGAACGGGAACTTATATGACTACTTATATGAATTAAATGAGATGCTCCCCATCAGGGTCTGGGCGAAGACGGGCCGGGTCAGACAGACAGAAAGACAGATAGACAGACAGACAGACAGACAGACAGATAGTCGGTAACGGGAACGAGAACTTATATGACTACTTATATGAATTAAATGAGATGCTCCCCACCAGGGTCTGGGCGAAGCCGGGCCGGGTCAGCCAGTATTTCATATAATCTACATCAAGGCAAAGTTCTGCAAAGTTCTATAGCGCTGAGAATATTCGTCTATAATTAGTTACGTACACATGTGCCACGGGATGATTAATCGTCTTAAGCGACTTCACCAAATCAAGTGACTATAGACTTACCAGTCACACATTCCATATCATCTACATCAAGGAAACATCACAATATCAAGTGACTATAGACTTATCAGTGACATATTTCATATAATCTACATCAAGGCTACATCACCAAATCAAGTGACTATAGACTTACCAGTCACATATTTCATATAGTCTACATCAAGGCTACATCACCAAATCAAGTGACTATAGACTGACCAGTCACATATTCCATATAATCTACATCAAGGCTACATCACCAAATCAAGTGACTATAGACTTACCAGTCACATATTCCATATAGTCTACATCAAGGCTGCATCACCAAATCAAGTGACTATAGACTTACCAGTCACATATTTCATATAGTCTACATCAAGGCTACATCACCAAATCAAGTGACTATAGACTTACCAGTCACATATTCCATATAATCTACATCAAGGCTACATCACCAAATCAAGAGACTATAGACTTACCAGTCACATATTCCATATAATCTACATCAAGGCTACATCACCAAATCAAGTGACTATAGACTTACCAGTCACATATTCCATATAATCTACATCAAGGCTACATCACCAAATCAAGTGACTATAGACTTACCAGTCACATATTTCATATAATCTACATCAAGCCAAAGTTCTGCAAAGTTCTATAGCGCTGAGAATATTCGTCTATAATTAGATTCGTACACACGTGCCACGGGATGATTAATCGTCTTAAGCGACTTCACCAAATCAAGTGACTATAGACTTACCAGTCACATATTCCATATCATCTACATCAAGGAAACATCACAATATCAAGTGACTATAGACTTATCAGTGACATATTTCATATAATCTACATCAAGGCTACATCACCACATCAAGTGACTATAGACTTACCAGTCACATATTCCATATAGTCTACATCAAGGCTGCATCACCAAATCAAGTGACTATAGACTTACCAGTCACATATTCCATATAATCTACATCAAGGCTACATCACCAAATCAAGTGACTATAGACTTACCAGTCACATATTCCATATAATCTACATCAAGGCTACATCACCAAATCAAGTGACTTTAGACTTACCAGTCACATATTCCATATAATCTACATCAAGGCTACATCACCAAATCAAGTGACTATAGACTTACCAGTCACATATTCCATATAATCTACATCAAGGCTACATCACCAAATCAAGTGACTATAGACTTACCAGTCACATATTCCATATAATCTACATCAAGGCTACATCACCAAATCAAGTGACTATAGACTGACCAGTCACATATTTCATATAGTCTACATCAAGGCTACATCACCAAATCAAGTGACTATAGACTTACCAGTCACATATTCCATATAATCTACATCAAGGCTACATCACCAAATCAAGAGACTATAGACTTACCAGTCACATATTCCATATAATCTACATCAAGGCTACATCACCAAATCAAGTGACTATAGACTTACCAGTTACATATTCCATATAATCTACATCAAGGCCACATCACCGAATCAAGTGACTATAGACTTACCAGTCACATATTTCATATAATCTACATCAAGGCAAAGTTCTGCAAAGTTCTATAGCGCTGAGAATATTCGTCTATAATTAGTTTCGTACACACGTGCCACGAGATGATTAATCGTCTTAAGCGACTTCACCAAATCAAGTGACTATAGACTTACCAGTCACATATTCCATATTATCTACATCAAGGAAACATCACAATATCAAGTGACTATAGACTTATCAGTGACATATTTCATATAATCTACATCAAGGCTACATCACCAAATCAAGTGACTATAGACTTACCAGTCACATATTTCATATAGTCTACATCAAGGTTACATCACCAAATCAAGTGACTATAGACTTACCAGTCACATATTCCATATAGTCTACATCACGGCTGCATCACCAAATCAAGTGACTATAGACTTACCAGTCACATATTTCATATAGTGTACATCAAGGCTACATCACCAAATCAAGTGACTATAGACTTACCAGTCTCATATTCCATATAATGTACATCAAGGCTGCATCACCAAATCAAGTGACTTTAGACTTACCAGTCACATATTCCATATAATCTACATAAAGGCTACATCACCAAATCAAGTGACTATAGACTTACGAGTCACATATTGCATATAATCTACATCAAGGCTACATAACCAAATCAAGTTACTATAGACTTACCAGTCACATATTCCATATAGTCTACATCAAGGTTACATCACCAAATCAAGTGATATATAGACTTACCAGTCACATATTCCAAATAGTCTCCATCAAGGCTGCATCACCAAATCAAGTGACTATAGACTTACCAGTCACATATTTCATATAGTCTACATCAAGGCTACATCACCAAATCAAGTGACTATAGACTTACCAGTCACATATTCCATATAATCTACATCAAGGCTACATCACCAAATCAAGTGACTATAGACTTACCAGTCACATATTCCATATAATCTACATCAAGGCTACATCACCAAATCAAGTGACTTTAGACTTACCAGTCACATATTCCATATAATCTACATCAAGGCTACATTACCAAATCAAGTGACTATAGACTTACCAGTCACATATTCCATATAATCTACATCAAGGCTACATCACAAAATCAAGTGACTATAGACTTACCAATCACATATTCCATATCATCTACATCAAGGAATCATCACAATATCAAGTGACTATAGACTTATCAGTGACATATTTCATATAATCTACATAAAGGTTACATCACCAATCAAGTGGACTATAGACTTACCAGTCACATATTTCATATAGTCTACATCAAGGCTACATCACCAATTCAAGTAACTATAGACTTACCAGTCACATATTCCATATAATCTACATCAAGGCTACATCACCAAATCAAGAGACTATAGACTTACCAGTCACATATTCCATATAATCTACATCAAGGCTACATCACCAAATCAAGTGACTATAGACTTACCAGTCACATATTCCATATAATCTACATCAAGGCTACATCACCAAATCAAGTGACTATAGACTTACCAGTCACATATTTCATATAATCTACATCAAGGCAAAGTTCTGCAAAGTTCTATAGCGCAGAGAATATTCGTCTATAATTAGATTCGTACACACGTGCCACGAGATGATTAATCGTCTTAAGCGACTTCACCAAATCAAGTGACTATAGACTTACCAGTCACATATTCCATATCATCTACATCAAGGAAACATCACAATATCAAGTGACTATAGACTTATCAGTGACATATTTCATATAATCTACATCAAGGCTACATCACCAAATCAAGTGACTATAGACTTACCAGTCACATATTTCATATAGTCTACATCAAGGTTACATCACCAAATCAAGTGACTATAGACTTACCAGTCACATATTCCATATAGTCTACATCACGGCTGCATCACCAAATCAAGTGACTATAGACTTACCAGTCACATATTTCATATAGTGTACATCAAGGCTACATCACCAAATCAAGTGACTATAGACTTACCAGTCTCATATTCCATATAATGTACATCAAGGCTGCATCACCAAATCAAGTGACTTTAGACTTACCAGTCACATATTCCATATAATCTACATAAAGGCTACATCACCAAATCAAGTGACTATAGACTTACGAGTCACATATTGCATATAATCTACATCAAGGCTACATAACCAAATCAAGTGACTATAGACTTACCAGTCACATATTCCATATAGTCTACATCAAGGCTGCATCACCAAATCAAGTGACTATAGACTTACCAGTCACATATTTCATATAGTCTACATCAAGGCTACATCACCAAATCAAGTGCCTATAGACTTACCAGTCACTTATTCCATATAATCTACATCAAGGCTACATCACCAAATCAAGAGACTACAGACTTACCAGTCACATATTCCATATAGTCTACATCAAGGCTACATCACCAAATCAAGTGACTATAGACTTACCAGTCACATATTCCATATAATCTACATCAAGGCTACATCACCAAATCAAGTGACTATAGACTTACCAGTCACATATTTCATATAATCTACATCAAGGCAAAGTTCTCCAAAGTTTTATAGCGCTGAGAATATTCGTCTATAATTAGTTACGTACAAACGTGCCACGAAATGATTAATCGTCTTAAGCGACTTCACCAAATCAAGTGACTATAGACTTACCAGTCACATATTCCATATCATCTACATCAAGGAAACATCACAATATCAAGTGACTATAGACTTATCAGTGACATACTTCATATAATCTACATCAAGGTTACATCACCAAATCAAGTGACATATAGACTTACCCGTCACATATTCCAAATAGTCTACATCAAGGCTGCATCACCAAATCAAGTGACTATAGACTTACCAGTCACATATTTCATATAGTCTACATCAAGGCTACATCACCAAATCAAGTGACTATAGACTTACCAGTCACATATTCCATATAATCTACATCAAGGCTACATCACCAAATCAAGTGACTATAGACTTACCAGTCACATATTCCATATAATCTACATCAAGGTTACATCACCAAATCAAGTGACTATAGACTTACCAATCACATATTCCATATCATCTACATCAAGGAATCATCACAATATCAAGTGACTATAGACTTACCAGTCACATATTCCATATAATCTACATCAAGGCTACATCACCAAATCAAGTGACTATAGACTTACCAGTCACATATTCCATATAATCTACATCAAGGCTACATCACCAAATCAAGTGACTATAGACTTACCAGTCACATATTCCATATCATCTACATCAAGGAATCATCACAATATCAAGTGACTATAGACTTACCAGTAACATATTTCATATAGTCTACATCAAGGAATCATCACAATATCAAGTGACTATAGACTTATCAGTGACATATTTCATATAATCTACATAAAGGTTACATCACCAAATCAAGTGACTATAGACTTACCAGTAACATATTTCATATAGTCTACATCAAGGCTACATCACCAATTCAAGTAACTATAGACTTACCAGTCACATATTCCATATAATCTACATCAAGGCTACATCACCAAATCAAGAGACTATAGACTTACCAGTCACATATTCCATATAATCTACATCAAGGCTACATCACCAAATCAAGTGACTATAGACTTACCAGTCACATATTCCATATAATCTACATCAAGGCTACATCACCAAATCAAGTGACTATAGACTTACCAGTCACATATTTCATATAATGTACATCAAGGCAAAGTTCTGCAAAGTTCTATAGCACTGAGAATATTCGTCTATAATTAGTTATGTACACACGTGCCACGGGATGATTAATCGTCTTAAGCGACTTCACCAAATCAAGTGACTATAGACTTACCAGTCACATATTCCATTTCATCTACATCAAGGAAACATCACAATATCAAGTGACTATAGACTTATCAGTGACATATTTCATATAATCTACATCAAGGTTACATCACCAAATCAAGTGACTATAGACTTACCAGTCACATATTCCATATAGTCTACATCAAGGCTGCATCACCAAATCCAGTGACTATAGACTTACAAGTTACATATTTCATATAATCTACATCAAGGCTACATCACCAAATCAAGTGACTTTAGACTTACCAGTCACATATTCCATATAATCTACATCAAGGCTACATCACCAAATCAAGTGACTATAGACTTACGAGTCACATATTGCATATAATCTACATCAAGGCTACATAACCAAATCAAGTTACTATAGACTTACCAGTCACATATTCCATATAGTCTACATCAAGGCTGCATCACCAAATCGAGTGACTATAGACTTACCAGTCACATATTTCATATAGTCTACATCAAGGCTACATCACCAAATCAAGTGCCTATAGACTTACCAGTCACTTATTCCATATAATCTACATCAAGGCTACATCACCAAATCAAGAGACTATAGACTTACCAGTCACATATTCCATATAGTCTACATTAAGACTACATCACCAAATCAAGTGACTATAGACTTACCAGTCACATATTCCATATAATCTACATCAAGGCTACATCACCAAATCAAGTGACTATAGACTTACCAGTCACATATTTCATATAATCTACATCAAGGCAAAGTTCTCCAAAGTTCTATAGCGCTGAGAATATTCGTCTATAATTAGTTACGTACAAACGTGCCACGGGATGATTAATCGTCTTAAGCGACTTCACCAAATCAAGTTACTATAGACTTACCAGTCACATATTCCATATCATCTACATCAAGGAAACATCACAATATCAAGTGACTATAGACTTATCAGTAACATATTTCATATAATCTACATCAAGGTTACATCACCAAATCAAGTGACAATAGACTTACCAGTCACATATTCCATATAGTCTACATCAAGGCTGCATCACCAAATCAAGTGACTATAGACTTACCAGTCACATATTTCATATAGTCTACATCAAAGCTACATCACCAAATCAATTGACTATAGACTTACCAGTCACATATTCCATATAATGTACATCAAGGCTACATCACCAAATCAAGTGACTATAGATTTACCAGTCACATATTCCATATAATGTACATCAAGGCTACATCACCAAATCAAGTGACTTTAGACTTACCAGTCACATATTCCATATAATCTACATCAAGGCTACATCACCAAATCAAGTGACTATAGACTTACCAGTCACATATTCCATATAATCTACATCAAGGCTACATCACCAAATCAAGTGACTATAGACTTACCAGTCACATATTCCATATAATCTACATCAAGGCTACATCACCAAATCAAGTGACTATAGACTTACCAGTCACATATTCCATATCATCTACATCAAGGAATCATCACAATATCAAGTGACTATAGACTTATCAGTGACATATTTCATATAATCTACATCAAGGTTACATCACCAAATCACGTGACTATAGACTTACCAGTCACATATTTCATATAGTCTACATCAAGGCTACATCACCAATTCAAGTAACTATAGACTTACCAGTCACATATTCCATATAATCTACATCAAGGCTACATCACCAAATCAAGAGACTATAGACTTACCAGTCACATATTCCATATAATCTACATCAAGGCTACATCACCAAATCAAGTGACTATAGACTTACCAGTCACATATTCCATATAATCTACATCAAGGCTACATCACCAAATCAAGTGACTATAGACTTACCAGTCACATATTTCATATAATCTACATCAAGGCAATGTTCTGCAAAGTTCTATAGCACTGAGAATATTCGTCTATAATTAGTTACGTACACACGTGCCACGGGATGATTAATCGTCTTAAGCGACTTCACCAAATCAAGTGACTATAGACTTACCAGTCACATATTCCATATTATCTACATCAAGGAAACATCACAATATCAAGTGACTATAGACTTATCAGTGACATATTTCATATAATCTACATCAAGGTTACATCACCAATATCAAGTGACTATAGACTTACCAGTCACATATTCCATATAGTCTACATCAAGGCTGCATCACAAATCAAGTGGACTATAGACTTACCAGTCACATATTTCATATAGTCTACATCAAGGCTAACATCACAATCAAGTGACTATAGACTTATCCAGTGCACATATTCCATATAATCTACATCAAGGTTACATCACCAAATCAAGTGACTATAGACTTACCAGTCACATATTCCATATAATCTACATCAAGGCTACATCACCAAATCAAGTGACTATAGACTTACAGTCACATATTTCATATAACTACTCAAGCAAAGTTCTGCAAAGTTCTATAGAGCTGAGAATATCGACTATAATTAGTTACGTACACACGTGTCACGGGATGATTAATCGTCTTAAGTGCCTTCACCAAATCAAGTGACTATAGACTTACCAGTCACATATTCCATATCATCTACATCAAGGAAACATCACAATATCAAGTGACTATAGACTTACCAGTCACATATTCCATATAATCTACATCAAGGCTACATCACCAAATCAAGTGACTATAGACTTACCAGTCACATATTCCATATAATCTACATCAAGGCTACATCACCAAATCAAGTGACTATAGACTTACCAGTCACATATTCCATATAATCTACATCAAGGCTACATCACCAAATCAAGTGACTATAGAATTACCAGTCACATATTCTATATAGTCTACATCAAGGCTACATCACCAAATCAAGTGACTATAGACTTACCAGTCACATATTTCATATAGTCTACATCAAGGCTACATCACCAAATCAAGTGACTATAGACTTACCAGTCACATATTCCATATAATCTACATCAAGGCTACATCACCAAATCAAGAGACTATAGACTTACCAGTCACATATTCCATATAATCTACATCAAGGCTACATCACCAAATCAAGTGACTATAGACTTACCAGTCACATATTCCATATAATCTACATCAAGGCTACATCACCAAATCAAGTGACTATAGACTTACCAGTCACATATTCATATAATCTACATCAAGGCAAAGTTCTGAAAAGTTCATAAGCTGAGAATATTCGTCTATAATTTTACGTACACACGTGCCACGGGATGATTAATCGTCTAAGCCCTTCACCAAATCAGTGACTATAGACTTACCAGTCACATATTCCATATCATCTACATCAAGGAAACATCACAATATCAAGTGACTATAGACTGATACAGTCACATATTCATATAATCTACATCAAGGTTACATCACCAAATCAAGTGACTATAGACTTACCAGTCACATATTCCATATAGTCTACATCAAGGCTGCATCACCAAATCAAGTGACTATAGACTTACCAGTCACATATTTCATATAGTCTACATCAAGGCTACATCACCAAATCAAGTGACTATAGACTTACCAGTCACATATTTCATATAATCTACATCAAGGCTTACATCACCAAATCAAGTGGACTATAGACTTACCAGTCACATATTCCATATAATCTACATCAAGGCTTCATCACCAAATCAAGTGACTATAGACTTACAGTCACCATATTCCATATATCTACATTCAAGGAATACATCACCAATCAAGTGACTATAGACCTTATCCAGTCACATATTCATATAATCTACATCAAGGCTTACATCACCAAATCAAGTGACTATAGACTACCAGTCACATATTCCATATAATCTACATAAGGCTACATCACTAAATCACGTGACTTATAGACTTACCAGTCCACATATTCCATATAATCTACATCAAGGCTAGCATCACCAATCAAGTGACTATTAGACTTACCAGTCACATATTCATATAATCTACATCAAGGTCTACATCACTAATCAGTGACTATAGACTTACCAGTACATATTCCATATATCTACATCAAGGCTACATCACCAAATCAAGTGACTATAGACTTACCAGTCACATATTCCATATAATCTACATCAAGGCTACATCACAAATCAAGTGACTATAGACTTACCAGTCACATATTCATATCATCTACATCAAGGCTACATCACCAAATCAAGTGACTCTGACTTATCAGTCACATATTTCATATAATCTACATCAAGGTACAATCACCAATCAAGTGACTATAGCTTACAGTCACATATTCCATATAGTCTACCATCAGGCTGCATCACCAAATCAAGTGACTATAGACTTACCAGTCACATATTCCATATAATCTACATCAAGGCTTACATCACAAATCAAGTGACTATAGACTTACCAGTCACATATTCCATATAGTCTACATCAAGGCTACATCACCAAATCAAGTGGACTATATACTTACCAGTCACATATTCATATAGTCTACATCAAGGCTACATCACCAAATCAAGTGACTATAGACTTACCAGTCACATATTTCCATATAATCTACATCAAGGATACATCACCAAATCAATGGACTATAGACTTACCAGTCACATCTTCCATATAATCTACATCAAGGCTACATCACCAAATCAAGTGACTTTAGACTACCAGTCCACATAGTCCATATAATATACATCAAGGCTACATCACCAAATCAAGTGACTATAGACTTACCAGTGACATATTCCATATAATCTACATCAAGGCACATCACCAAATCAAGGACTATAGACTTACTTCCAGTGACCTATTCAATATCATGTACATCAAGGTACATCACAAATCAAGTGACCTACTAGACTTAACCTTCACATATTCCATATAATGCTACATTCAAGGCTTACATCACAAATCAAGATGACTATAGACCTACCAGTCACATAGTCCATATAGTCTACAATCAAGGCTTACATCACCAACTCAAGATACTATAGGACTTTACCAGTCACATATTTCATATAGTCTTACATCAAGGCTTACATCGACCAATCCTAGTGACTATTAGTATTACCAGTCACCATATGTCCTATATTATCTACATCAAGGCTACATCGACCACATCTAAGATGAACTATAGACTTCACCAGTCACATATTCCCTATTAATCTACATCAAGGTCTACATCACCAAATCAAGAGACTATGAGGGACTTACTCATGTACTATTCCATATCACTCTATCAATCAAGGCTACATCACCAACTTCAATGATGACTATAGACTTACCAGTTCACATATTCCATATAATCTACATCAAGGCTAACACACCAAATCAAGTGACTATAGACTACCAGTCAATATTCCATATAATCTACATCAAGGCTACATCACCAAATCAAGTGACCTATAGACTTACCAGTGACATATTTCCAATCATCTACACAAGGCAAACCATCACAATATCAAGTGACCTATAGACTTATCACGTGACATATTTCATATAATGTACATTCAAGGTACATCACCAAATCAAGTGACTATAGACTTACCAGTCACATATTCCATATAGTCTACATCAAGGATACATCACCAATATCAAGTGACTATAGACTTACCAGTACATATTTCATATAGTCTACATCAGGCTTACATCACCAATCAAGTGACTATAGACTACAGTCACATATTTTCATATAGTCTCATCAAGGCTACATCGACACATCATAGTGACTATAGACTTACCAGTCACATATTCCATATAATCTACATCAAGGCTACATCACCAAATCAAGAGACTATAGACTTACAGTCACATATTCCATATAATCTACATCAAGGCTACATCACCAAATCAAGTGACTATAGACTTACCAGTTACATATTCCCATATAATCTACATCAAGGCTACATCACCAAATCAAGGGACTATAGACTTTACCAGTCACATATTCCATATAATCTACATCAAGGCTACATCACCAAATCAAGTGACTATAGACTTACCAGTCACATATTCCATATAATCTACATCAAGGCTACATCACCAAATCAAGTGACTATAGACTTACCAGTCACATATTTCATATAATCTACATCAAGGCAAAGTTCTGCAAAGTTCTATAGCGCTGAGAATATTCGTCTATAATTAGTTACGTACACACGTGCCACGGGATGATTAATCGTCTTAATGCCTTCACCAAATCAAGTGACTATAGACTTACCAGTCACATATTCCATATCATCTACATCAAGGAAACATCACATATCAAGTGACTATAGACTTATCAGTGACATATTTCATATAATCTACATCAAGGTTACATCACCAAATCAAGTGACTATTAGACTTACCAGTCGCTTCATATTCCATTATAGTCTACCTCCAACGGCTGCATCACCAAATCAAGTGACTATAGACGTACCAGTCACATATTTCATATAGTCTACATCAAGGTCTACATCTACCAAATCAAGTGACTAGTCGACTTACCAGTCACATATTCCATATAATCTACATCAAGGCTACATCACCAAATCCAAGTGACTATAGTGACTTACCAGTCACATATCCATCTTAATCTACATCAAGGCCTGACATCACTAATCAAGGACTATAGACTACCAGTCACATAATTCCATATCAATCTACGAGTCAAGGAATCATCCACAATATCAAGTGCAACTATAGACTTATCAGTGACATATTTCACTATAATCTACATCAAGGTACATCACCAACTCAAGTGACTATAGACTTACCAGTCAACATATTCATATAGTCTACATCAAGGCTGCATCACCAACTCAAGTGACTATAGACTTACCAGTCACATATTTCATATAGTCTACATCAAGGCTACATCACCAATCAGTAACTATTAGACTTACCAGTCACATATTCCATATAATTACATCAAGGCTTTACATTCACCAATCAAGTGACTTTAGACTTACCAGTCACATATCCCATATAATTCTACATCAAGGATCACATCACCAATCAAGTGACTATAGGACTTACCAGCTCACATATTCCATGATAATTCTACACTCAAGGCTACATCACCAAATCAAGTGACTATAGACTTACCAGTCACATATTCCATATAGTCTACATCAAAGATACATCACCAAATCAAGTGACTTATTAGACTTTAAACAGTCACATATTTCATATAGTGCTAAACAAGGCTGCCTCACCCAAATCAAGTGACTAACAGACTTACCAGTCCACATCGTCCATTATAATCTACATCAAGGCTACATTCACAATATCAAGTGACTATAGGACTTAATCAGTGACATATTTCATATAATTACATCAAGGCTACATCACCAAATCAAGTTGACTATAGACCTACCAGTCACAATTTCATATAGTTACATCAAGGTTACATCACAAATCAAGTGACTATAGACTTACCAGTCACATATTCCATATAATCTACATCAAGGCTACATCACCAAATCAAGTGACTATAGACTTACCAGTCACATATTCCATATAATCTACATCAAGGCTACATCACCAATATCAAGTGACTATAGACTTACCAGTCACATATTTCATATAGTCTACATCAAGGTTACATCACCAAATCAAGTGACTATAGACTTACCAGTCACATATTTCATATAATCTACATCAAGGCTACATCACCAAATCAAGCGACTATAGACTTACCAGTCACATATTCCATATAATCTACATCAAGGCTACATCACCAAATCAAGTGACTATAGACTTACCAGTCACATATTCCATATAATCTACATCAAGGCTACATCACCAAATCAAGTGACTATAGACTTACCAGTCACATATTCATATAATCTACATCAAGGCAAAGTTCTGCAAAGTTCTATAGCGCTGAGAATATTCGTCTATAATTAGTTACGTACACACGTGCCACGGGATGATTAATCGTCTTAAGTGCCTTCACCAAATCAAGTGACTATAGACTTACCAGTCACATATTCCATATCATCTACATCAAGGAAACATCACAATATCAAGTGACTATAGACTTATCAGTGACATATTTCATATAATCTACATCAAGGTTACATCACCAAATCAAGTGACTATAGACTTACCAGTCACATATTCCATATAGTCTACATCAAGGCTGCATCACCAAATCAAGTGACTATAGACTTACCAGTCACATATTTCATATAGTCTACATCAAGGCTACATCACCAAATCAAGTGACTATAGACTTACCAGTCACATATTCCATATAATCTACATCAAGGCTACATCACCAAATCAAGTGACTATTAGACTTACCAGTCACATATCCATATAATCTACATCAAGGCTACATCACCAAATCAAGTGACTATAGACTTACCAGTCACATATTCCATATAATCTACATCAAGGCTACATCACCAAATCAAGTGACTATATCCTTACCAGTCACATATCCCATATAATCTACATCAAGGCTACATCACCAAATCAAGTGACTATAGACTTACCAGTCACATATTCCATATAATCTACATCAAGGCTACATCACCAAATCAAGTGACTATATCCTTACCAGTCACATATTCCATATAGTCTACATCAAGGCTGCATCACCAAATCAAGTATTTATAGACTTACCAGTCACATATTTCATATAATCTACATCAAGGCTACATCATTAAATCCAGCGACTATAGACTTACCAGTCACATATTCCATATCATCTACATCAAGGCTACATCACCAAATCAAGTGACTTTAGACTTACCAGTCACATAGTCCATATAATCTACATCAAGGCTACATCACAATATCAAGTGACTATAGACTTATCAGTGACATATTTCATATAATCTACATCAAGGCTACATCACCAAATCAAGTGACTATAGACTTACCAGTCAGATATTTCATATAGTCTACATCAAGGTTACATCACCAAATCAAGTGACTATAGACTTACCAGTCACATATTCCATATAGTCTACATCAAGGCTGCATCACCAAATCAAGTGACTATAGACTTACCAGTCACATATTCCATATAATCTACATCAAGGTTACATCACTAAATCAAGTGACTATAGACTGTACCATCACATATTCCATATAGTCTACATCAAGGCTAGCATCACCAAATTCAAGTGACTATAGACTTACCAGTCACATATTTTCATATAGTCTATATCAAGGCTACATCACCAAATCAAGTGACTATAGACTTAACAGTCACATATTCCATATAATCTACATCAAGGCTACATCACCAAATCAAGTGACTATAGACTTACCAGTCAATATTCCATATAATCTACATCAAGGCTACATCACTAAATCAAGTGACTATAGACTTGCCAGTCACATATTCAATATAGTCTACATCAAGGCTAACATCACCAATATCAAGTGACTATAGACTTACCAGTCACATATTCATATAATCTACATCAAGGCTACATCACCAAATCAAGTGACTATAGACTTACCAGTCACATATTCCATATAATCTACATCAAGGCTGCATCAACAAATCAAGTGACTTATAGACTTACCAGTCACATATTCATATAATTCTACATCAAGGCTACATCACCAAATCAAGTGACTATAGACTTACCAGTCACATATTCCATATAATCTACATCAAGGCTACATCACAGTATCAAGTGACTATAGACTTACCAGTCACATATTCAATATAATCTACATCAAGGCTTACATCACCAAATCAAGTGACTATAGACTTACCAGTCACATATTCCATATAATCTACATCAAGGTTACATCACCAAATCAAGTGACTATAGACTTACCAGTCACATATTCCATATAGTCTACATCAAGGCTGCATCACCAAATCAAGTGACTATAGACTTACCAGTCACATATTCCATATAATCTACATCAAGGCTACATCACCAAATCAAGTGACTATAGACTTACCAGTCACATATCCATATAGTCTACAATCAAGGCTGCATCACCAAATCAAGTGACTATAGACTTACCAGTCACATATTTCATATAATCTACATCAAGGCTACATCACCAAATCAAGCGACTATAGACTTACCAGTCACATATTCCATATCATCTACATCAAGGCTACATCACCAAATCAAGTGACTTTAGACTTACCAGTCACATAGTCAATATAATCTACATCATGACTATATCACAATATCAAGTGACTATAGACTTATCAGTGACATATTTCATATAATCTACATCAAGGCTACATCACCAAATCAAGTGACTATAGACTTACCAGTCACATATTTCATATAGTCTACATCAAGGTTACATCACCAAATCAAGTGACTATAGACTTACCAGTCACATATTTCATATATCTACATCAAGGCTACATCACCAAATCAGCGACTATAGACTTACCAGTCACATATTTCATATAATCTACATCAAGGCACAGTTCTGCAAAGTTCTATAGCGTGAATATCGTCTATAATTAGTTACGTACACACGTGCCACATGATTAATCGTCATCAAGGCTACATCACCAAATCAAGTGACTATAGACTTACCAGTCACATATTCCATATAATCTACATCAAGGAAACATCACAAATCAAGTGACTATAGACTTATCAGTGACATATTTCATATAATCTACATCAAGGCTACATCACCAAATCAAGTGACTATAGACTTACCAGTCACATATTCCATATAATCTACATCAAGGCTACATCACCAAATCAAGTGACTATAGACTTACCAGTCACATATTCCATATAATCTACATCAAGGCTACATCACCAAATCAAGTGACTATAGACTTACCAGTCACATATTCCATATAATCTACATCAAGGCAAGTTCACCAAATCATAGTGAGATTCGTCTATAATTAGTTACGTACACACGTTCACATGATTAATCGTCTTAAGCGACTTCACCAAATCAAGTGACTATAGACTTACCAGTCACATATTCATATAGTCTACATCAAGGCTAACATCACCAAATCAAGTGACTATAGACTTACCAGTCACATATTTCATATAGTCTACATCAAGGCTACATCACCAAATCAAGTGACTATAGACTTACCAGTCACATATTTCATATAGTCTACATCAAGGTTACATCACCAAATCAAGTGACTATAGACTTACCAGTCACATATTGCCATATAAGTCTACATCAAGGCTACATCACCAAATCAAGTGACTATAGACTTACCAGTCACATATTCCATATAATCTACATCAAGGCTACATCACCAAATCAAGTGACTTTAGACTTACCAGTCACATTTATCATATAATCTACATCAAGGCTACATCACCAAATCAAGTGACTATAGACTTACCAGTCACATATTCCATATAATCTACATCAAGGCTACATCACCAAATCAAGTGACTATAGACTTACCAGTCACATATTCCATATAATCTACATCAAGGCTACATCACAATATCAAGTGACTATAGACTTATCAGTGACATATTTCATATAATCTACATCAAGGCTACATCACCAAATCAAGTGACTATAGACTTACCAGTCACATATTTCATATAGTCTACATCAAGGTTACATCACCAAATCAAGTGACTATAGACTTACCAGTGACATATTTCATATAGTCTACATCAAGGCTACATCGCCAAATCAAGTGACTATAGAATTACCAGTCACATATTCCATATAATCTACATCAAGGCTACATCACCAAATCAAGAGACTATAGACTTACCAGTCACATTATTCCATATAATCTACATCAAGGCTACATCACCAAATCAAGTGACTATAGACTTACCAGTCACATATTCCATATAATCTACATCAAGGCTACATCACCAAATCAAGTGACTATAGACTTACCAGTCACATATTTCATATAATCTACATCAAGGCAAAGTTCTGCAAAGTTCTATAGCGCTGAGAATATTCGTCTATAATTAGTTACGTACACACGTGCCACGGGATGATTAATCGTCTTAAGTGCCTTCACCAAATCAAGTGACTATAGACTTACCAGTCACATATTCCATATCATCTACATCAAGGAAACATCACAATATCAAGTGACTATAGACTTATCAGTGACATATTTCATATAATCTACATCAAGGTTACATCACCAAATCAAGTGACTATAGACTTACCAGTCACATATTCCATATAGTCTACATCAAGGCTGCATCACCAAATCAAGTGACTATAGACTTACCAGTCACATATTTCATATAGTCTACAACAAGGCTACATCACCAAATCAAGTGACTATAGACTTACCAGTCACAAATTCCATATAATCTACATCAAGGCTACATCACCAAATCAAGTGACTATAGACTTATCAGTCACATATTCCATATAATCTACATCAAGGCTACATCAACATATCAAGTGACTTTAGACTTACCATTCACATATTCCATATAATCTACATTAAGGCTACATCACCAAATCAAGTGACTATAGACTTACCAGTCACATATTCCATATAATCTACATCAAGGCTACATCACCAAATCAAGTTACTATAGACTTACCAGTCACATATTCCATATCATCTACATCAAGGAAACATCACAATATCAAGTGACTATAGACTTATCAGTGACATATTTCATATAATCTACATCAAGTTTTCATCACCAAATCAAGTGACTATAGACTTACCACTCACATATTCCATATAGTCTACATCAAGGCTGCATCACCAAATCAAGTGACTATAGACTTACTAGTCACATATTTCATATAGTCTACATCAAGGCTACATCACCAAATCAAGTGACTATAGACTTACCAGTCACATATTCCATATAATCTACATCAAGGCTACATCACCAAATCAAGTGACTTTAGACTTACCAGTCACATATCCCATATAATCTACATCAAGGCTACATCACCAAATCAAGTGACTATAGACTTACCAGTCACATATTCCATATAATCTACATCAAGGCTACATCACCAAATCAAGTGACTATAGACTTACCAGTCACATATTCCATATAATCTACATCAAGGCTACATCACCAAATCCAGTGACTTTAGACTTACCAGTCACATATTCCATATAATCTACATCAAGGCTACATCACCAATCAAGTGACTATAGACTTACCAGTCACATATTCCATATAATATACATCAAGGCTACATCACCAAATCAAGTGACTATAGACTTACCAGTCACATATTCCATATAATCTACATCAAGGCTACATCACCAAATCCAGTGACTTTAGACTTACCAGTCACATAGTCCATATAATCTACATCAAGGCTACATCACCAAATCAAGTGACTATAGACTTACCAGTCACATATTCCATATAATATACATCAAGGCTACATCACCAAATCAAGTGACTATAGACTTACCAGTCACATATTCCATATAATCTACATCAAGGCTACATCACCAAATCATGTCCAGCAGCAGCAACAGCCGTGGGTATGTGAAGTGTAGGGACCATCATATTTTGTAGGCCTGAGTGCACGGAGAGACGGATGGTCAGTCTTTCCCTCCTATAGCGAACATCGTGCACAAGCATCGAATCTTCGACCGACAGTGCTCATGTCAGAGTAACTTCCAATCCTCTACACCGACGCTTCCGTTGTTTCAAGGCTAACGAAACCTGTACATGTCTGCAAAGTTCTATAGCGCTGAGAATATTCGTCTATAATTAGTTACGTACACACGTGCCACGGGATGATTAATCGTCTTAAGCGACTTCCCGTATCTGCCATGGACTTATATATCTCCGAAATATTGTCATTGCGTTATAATATAACATGCCTGCTCCCATATTAACGACTTTTAAGTAATAGCATTGACAGACCACTACTTCCATTTTTTTTTTAAGTTTTTTTTTAGGTCGAAGCTTACTTTTTGTCTGGCACTGAATCTGTTTAGATCCCATACGTGTTCTTTATTTGCGATGATCTCTGAACAGCTGTAAGCTCGTCGTTCAGACCTTATACTAGCAGTAACGCTTGTGTATGAATGCGGGTTATATATGAGAAAGTAGACTATATGAAGCAGAAGATCATCGCTGGCCAGCTGTTGGAGCGCATCATAATGCATTCATACCTTCTCATGGCTGGATGAAATTACTCAAGACTACTAGTAGAATGTAGATTTCCCGTGACAACATAAACGGGTTTGAACTTAGATATTACACAGATTCAGTGCTAAACAAGAAGTAGGTTTGGACTAACCAAATCTTGATGTCGGAAAATGGGAAGTAGTTGTCTGTCACAGTTATTACATAAAAGTTGTTATTATGGTAACAGACATGTTGCATTTTATATCGAATTAAATGGAGTTGCATAGAGAAAACTGCTGTTTTGATATTTTAAATATAGTTTGATTTATAATCCCATTGCAGTTACGGCAAGTTCCAATACGACGATCTATCATCCCATAGAAGAAATTAACCAGTTAACAACTCAGCTGAAACGCACAGTGTCTTTGAACATAAGTGTTAATCAACGGTGTTAACAATTCATTGTAAGTAAGAAAGAAAAATACAGATCTACCCAATTAGAACCCAGCATTGAAGAAATTGGTTATTAAGGTAAATACAATTGAGGAAAGTAAAATATTTTACGCTTGTAGAAAGACATGAATTCAAGACAGGATTCTTAAGGAGGGATACGCACCAGAGAAGCGGAGCATTGGATGGCGACAAAGTAGATGGATTCAGGATGTGATTACATCAATTTATCAATTACATATGACAGCAATAGAGGCAGGATATCTGGCTTTTGATAGAGAGAAATTTCTGAAGACTGTTATACGGGAAAAGTTTTCAAGGGACAACCAACTTGTGTGTATATATATATATATATATATATATATATATATATATATATATATATATATATATATATATATATATATATATATATATATGTGTGTATGTGTGCGCGTGTGTGTGTGTGTGTGCGCGCGCGTGCGAATATACGTATACATATACGTACATCAGCAGGCTGCCTAAAGACAAAAGATGGAAGAGTCATAATAGGAAAAGATCAGATCTTACATGTATGGTCAGATTACATGAAAAACCTTTATGACGATAACAGAGAAGAACAGTATGATGTTCAAAATAATAATGAAGGACCATCAATTTTGAAGATGGAGGTTCAGAATGCTCTTAACGCTCATGTGAAATCTGGCAAGACCCCTGGTTCAGACAGCGTCACAACAGAAATGATTAATGCTTTAGAAGAATATGGAATAGATAAAGTTACCAGTCTGCTTAATACAATATATGATACTGGAAATATACCTCAGGAGTTATGTAACTCTGTATTTATTGTAATGCCAAAGAAATCAGGAGCTTTGGAATGTGATCAACATCGAACAATTAGTATAATGAGTCACATCACGAAGATTTTGCTAAGAATTATCATGCAAAGGGTTAGGAGGAAAATACAACCTGAAATAGGAGAAGAAAAATATGGGTTTGTAGAAGGCAAGGGTACAGTAAATTCTGTGTATATACTGAGAACCGTAATCGAACGTTCTATAGAAGTAAACAAAGATCTACACCTTTGCTTTATTGACTACACAAAGGCTTTCGATAAAGTGAGACATGTCGATATGATAAGGATGCTTGAAGATCTACAAATTTATGGAAAAGACCTTAGACTTGTACAAAACATATATTGGAAACAACAAGCTGCCATAAGAGTTGATAATGAAGTAAGCCAATATCAGCCTATTAAGAGAGGTGTGAGACAGGGATGTGTAATGTCTCCAGATCTGATTCCCTGTACAGTGAAAGTATTTTCAGAAATATTGAAGATATGGAAGGAATCAACATTGGGGGACGATGCAACAATAACATTAGATATGCAGATGATACAGTCTTGATTGCAGACAATGAACAGGACCTGCAAAATTAGTAGATGCGGTTGTTACACACAGTGAACAACTAGGGTTAGAATTAAATTGTAAAAAGACACAGATTATGGTCGTCACTAGGAAGAACGAAATCCCACAATGTAATATACAAGTAAATGGGAATATTCTTCAACAAGTGAATAGGTACAATTATCTCGGAACAGTAATAACATCTGATGGGAGATGCCTTGAAGAGATTAGAACAAGAATTGCCATGGCAAAAGTAGCCTTTAGCAAGATGAAAAACATACTCACCAATAAAAAGATCTAAGAGTGTTGAGATGCTACATAGAACCTGTACTTTTATATGGATGTGAAGCTTGGACAATGAGCAGTCAAGATGAAAAACATCCGATGGCTGTAAAAATGTGGTTTCTGAGGAAAATGCAAAAAATACCATGGACAGCCAGAAAGGCCAATGAACAAATCCTTCAAGAAACAAATGAAGATCGTAAACTGATTAGAGACATTAGACGTAGACAGTCAAAATTTTTTGCGCATGTTATGAGAAGAAATGATTTGGAGAACTTGGTGACAACTGGTAAGATCGAGGGGAACAGACCAAGAGGAAGACATAGAAGCAAGTACCTGGATGGCTTGGCCTTGTGGCATGGTCGAGGCAGAAACACGGAGCAGATCCACGACTCTGGTGATCGAGAGAGATGGCAGAACATGACCTCCCACGCTTACCGGCATGACACATGATGGATATATATATATAATATATATATATATATATATATATATATATATATATATATATATATGTGTGTGTGTGTGTGTGTTTGTGTGTGTGTGTGTGTACATATACATATTATATATATGTTTGGGTGTGTGTATGTGTGTGTGGGCTCGCGCGCGCGCGCTTGTGTGTGTGTGTGTGTGTTTTATTTTTTTTTAATCTGTGTATAATATGTTTGTGTGCGTATTTACTTCTGTTTTGAGATGTAAACATGTTTAAACTTTTAGTATAACATCTAACTGACCTTTATGATAATCTTGCAGGCATCAAAAACACGTTCAGTATTTCTATCGGGGCTATCCTGGGCGGCTGTCTGATTTCCCGCCTCAAATTCTCCCCTCAGACCTGCCTCAAGGTTCTCATTGGTTGTTTGGTTATTAGTGTTTCCATATTTTTCTTGGGATTCGTTCTGGGCTGCAAGCAACCCCTTATACACACCGGTGTAGAGATTGACAGGTGAGATTTCAACAGTCTATTCTTACTGTCCTTTTTATAAATGTGTAAGAAAGTTGAGTTGCTTATTACTGTCTATTTTAATTAATTATGTATGGACTATGAGCAGATGTGCTGACCGATATCTCATGGCAGTGAAAATGTGGTTTCTGGGGGAACTGCAACGAATACCATGGACAGACAGAAAAACTAATGAGCATGTCCGATAAGAAGCAATTTAAAACCGTAAATTGATTAGAGAAATTGGACGTAGACAGCCAATATTTATTTTTTTTTTTTTTTTTTATTGCACGTTATGAGAAGAAATAAACTAGAGAACTTGGTGACAACTGGCAAGACTGAGGGGTAAAGAACAAGGTGAAGGCGGAGAAGTAAATATCTAGATGGCTTTTCCACATGGCATGGTCGCAGCAAGAACACAGAGCTGATCCACGTCTTTGGTGATCTCGTGAGACGTCGAAACATGACCGTCCACAATTATCGGCATGGCACATGATCATGATAATGTGTAACTTCTGCGAAAATAGAGAGATGGTTTAGACAGACATAATGTACACACCTTATACTGAACTCTAACCCGGCTAATAAAAGTCGCAATGAGGAAAATAATAATAATACCAAATTAACGTTAAGTAAAAATATAAAAACAAGCTAAACCAGACCACATACAATCTACGTTTCTGTTATTGTATTAAAGACTATGTTCATCGTCATCATCACCATCATCATCATCATCATTGTCACTTGTTGTCCCTGGGGGGAAAGTGGAATCAACAAGCACACTTCTTTAAATTCCCTTTTTCTTGAGTTATGGTCTTTTGCCGGACCTTTGTCTACATACCCCCTCTTCCTAAGTCTGTCAATCTCTCTCTCTCTCTCTCTCTCTCTCTCTCTCTCTCTCTCTCTCTCTCTCCTCTCTCCTCTCTCTCTCTCTCTCTCTACCAGTCAATACCCCTCTTCACGTTCCTTCAGCACATAACCCCACAAACACAGGCTTCGAACAACATGATAAAACATTTATTGCAGAAAAGTGTCATTAGTGTGTGCGATGTATGGGTGTGGATATATGTGGTGTAATATATCTTGAATGTGCGACAGGATCTAGTCTAGGATCAGCATCACAGTTGTCATCATGATACAGCCATTCGACGTGACAAAGCACAGAACAGGAAATATCTCACAAAGTGGTGTGTCTCTCTGACTGATGCTTGATTTCTTCCCAATATATTGTGGAAACTTTTGAATAATATAGTCTCCACTGAATTATTTGGTTAGTTCGTGTCTTTCACTTGTATACATCCGATAAACTGGAATTTATTATAGTTCAGGTAATGTCTACACATCATGCTGTCATTCAGTTAACAATGTTCTGTTACACAGGGAAACTATTCTGAAGTTAGTCTTTTCCCTTTCTATTACTTTTAGTGTGAATATTAGGGTTATCAGTTTTTTTATTGGTTGAAATATATTATGCTGTAAGTCTCGCTTATCGTGTCTGCGTTCTTATTTTCCTTTCGTTTAAGAACGGTCTGACCTTTTATATTTATGAGACAAGGCTCAAAGCTTGATGTCCGATAGCACTTCACCAGATTAAGACCCATTGCTTCTTCTCAGACTGGTAACTACTTTCAGTTTAAAGTGTAGGGAACCTTATTTAATCTATTTCAGTCTTAGAAGTAAACCACCTAGTCCCATAAAAGAAAAGTGCCTTTTGTCTTCAAACAACCTAGACTTTGTGATATTATTTTCTATTTCGGCACTGAAATAAATCCACACTCCAGCCGGTGTGTCACAGTCTTGCGTTTACTCGCAATCAGGCAACGTCATCCGTACCTCAAATATAACTACAGCTCGTACAGATGTTTTACACGGAATTTATTTCAGGCAAGCCTGACAATCAAACAAGGCGTTATTTGCCTGTCACATCAATATAATGATCGCCACTCGTCACACAATATATAGATACATATCATCACACATGATCACTCTCTCGTTAACATCGCATGCGTTCACAACAATAGATAATGGCTTCAGAACAACACTACGTCCAGTCGGAAGGCCGTCTTGTCGCTGTCTGAAGCAGCTCAGGTTGTCGCTTGCCTGCGTGGTCAAACTCCCTCGTGGGGTCCACAACTCTGCGTGCCGTTCTCTTTGCACGCAGCACTGTTGTCTTAGTACTCGTTACCCTCTAAAGTTCTATTCTAGTTTACGTCGTCACGGTATTCCCCGTGACCTAATGTACCCGCCCCTGTTCTCGGGTCGGTCCCTCTGTTGTCCTAACTCTAACACGTTAGTGTCCCCACCCGAGTCTAGTCTTATTGCTATTCTTAAGTCCTAGCTTGGGTGCTGTCTCTGTTCTGTCTATACCTTTATAGAGGTCCTGTCTCTATGTCCTCTTAGTCCTTGCCCCTCTTCTGTCACTAGTCTGTTCTACTATAATCTAACACCTTGACATGCTCTCGTCGTCCCTCGTATTGCGTCACCAGATTAATGTAGTAGGTGTGACGCAATGTCGTCGTAGCATATAAAATTAGTCTGATCTAATTTAGTCAAGGGGTTCACTGCTCTATCATAAGGTACACTTCTGCCTCAAATAAGTCTGGTCACAAGTTGCTGTATCTAACCACTGGTTTTAGATCAGCTTAACACATCTCCACTCTAAGCAAGAGTCATTACATTACACTCTTGGGAGCTGTGTTGAACCAGGGCGCGTTTAACAAACTAATGCCCCTCAAAATACCGATTCACCGATATCCCAAGACAAATTGCTCCTATTACGGATGCAATACATGAATATATAATTCATGGCTCCCGTGAAATGTACTTTCACTTCTCTTCTTAGTTGTGTGTATGCTGATATTCGCCTATCTCGCTTCCGCTTGTGGATAAATATTCAACTCGCCCTTCCACTTATTCTAAGTCTGTAGTGTCCCCTGATCCAGTGTTCCGTCCCTTTGAAATCAACTGCTGTTTGTATATTTACCTGTTTGTATTCCTGTTTGTATGCGTGTAAATATTTACTTTATATGTGTTGCAATTAGAAACATAACTATATGTCTATAATTGATGTATTTAGGTCTTCAAGCATCACAGGTAGGTTAATGTCCGTCACAAAGTAATGCCTTTGCTTAATTTATGACGTACTTCGCCGATCTGGGATCCTAGAAAACAACCATTACTGTAATGCATTAGTGACTATGACATACATAAAAGTACACACTTCACATGGTTTACACAGAAGACGCGGACAAGTCATAAAAACACGTGTGTGCGAAAAAAATGCACCACTGTTCACACTCATATTTTTACTTCTTTCATTCGTCCGTATACTCATCTCGCATTCTCTCATTCATACATTGTCAATTTTTAAAAATGTTTTGTCATTGACATAAAATTGGGCTCGTGTTAAACAATATTGAGCCGAAATAAAGTAGTTTTATGTATCACCTTGTTATTTACAAGTTTAAATGTATTGCTTACGGCAATACAACAGAAACTAACTAAATCTCCCTATCTCTAACTATTCTACTGGGTAATCGGTTTGATCAGTCACTAGACTGATGATTACTATCATCACTACCATTCTACGGGATGATGTCTAATTATACTACCTAAGGTATTTAATCTAACCTAAAGTAAATAACTACTAAGGGAAATAAGTTAACTAAATTGTTAATTTATGATATTAAGTAAACCAAAGATGTTATTTAATAAATAAAGGATGTTACTAAAGTAAATAATGTACTTAACCTATTTAACTAAATGATGGGTGTAATAAATAAGGTAATTTAAACTAACTAAACTAAATAATAAATGTTATTAAATATGGGTATATAATTAACTAAGTATCAATTTATGGGTGTTTCTAAGGGAAGGTAATTAATTTAACTAAACATTCTATAAGAGAAATGTGTTAGTTCCCTTAAATGTACTAAAGTCACAAATTGCTAAATTCCTAAATTTATTTAACAATTAATCTATTACATTTCTAATTAAATCTAAGTATATTACCTCGCCGATTTAATTGGCTTCATCGGTAGTAGTCTCGCTAGAGAACTGTTTACTATACTTTACTAGTCTACATCTAAATACTATCTACATTTCTAAATCTAAGCACTAGTTGTAAATGTTTCTAACCTAATTAAATGATGGTTATTGCTACAACTGTTTTAAATAATCTATCAGTTGAATTATTAGTGGTTCTTCTATTACTACTATTTCTACTATGATGAACCACTAGATTGCTTTAGTGCAGCTTCATTAAAATTATATTATACAACAATAATACATACATGTTACATACATAGACATGTTACATACTAATCTAACTATCTAACTAATCGTAGGTCCAGGCGATGGTGATCACGACGTGTCGTTCCTCTTGGTTCTTCCTTACGATAGTCTATATACAATTTTTACTGCAACTTACGTGACGATGTACCGTGTCACAATCTGTTCACAATAGTATCACAGTTTATACGCACTAGATGACTCTATCAATACACTGTTCATGCGTTCAGGCACTACTAGAGTTCTTGGTAAGTTCACGTAATGATACTTATGTTACACAGTGTCTTCTGTCTTACCATTACTAGCACAGTTTCTATATGAACTAATTGGTAGTAACTGCAGGTAACTGCGGCAGTGTTTCATCTCCTTTCTGCATCACTTCAATGTTTGAAGGTCTCGTGAGCAGATCTGCAAGGGTATTGTTGCTCCCTTTAATATGTCTTAGGGAGAATGAATAATTTTGGAGAATTAAGGCCCAGCGATAAATTCTGTTATTTTTGGGTAGGCCTTTCTCCATAACTAACAGCGGAGAGTTGTCGGTCTCGACGACAAAGTGAGTTCCAGCCAAATATCTATGAAGCTTAGTAATACAATATACGATGGCGAGAGCTTCCAGTTGAGAGACATCATAATGTGATTCAGCTGTGGTAAGTTTGCGACTGACATACAAGATTGGGTGGAGGATCTTTTTATGCTCTTGAAGCAGTACACCAGAGATTGTAGTTGCACTGGCGTCACATCTAAGGATATATTGTAACTTAGGGTTAGGTAAGCGTAGGATGGGAACTTTACTGAAAAGGTACTTTAATTCTGACATAGCATTGACTAAAGTAGCATCTTGCACATTTATCTTTGCAGAAGACTTTAACAAATCCGAAAATACACATGTTATTTGTGCCAAATTGGGGATAAATTTGTTATAGTAATTTACTAACCCCAGCAAGCTTCTTACTTGTTTGTTTGTTGTTGGAATAGTGAGATTTAGGATTTTGGTTATAATTTTGTTGTCAGTTTTTAACTGGCCCTTGGATATCGTATGGCCAAGGAAATCTATCTCCTCCAACGCCAATCTCAACTTTCGTTGGTTTGACTGTCAGTCCAAACAATTTTATTCTCTCGAAGACGAGTCTTAAAGTTTGTAGATGTGTTGTCCAGTCTGTTGTATGGATGCTAATATCATCAATGTATGTCTGAACATTTGTAACTCCATGAAGAAGTTCCCTAGTAAGGCGGACAAAGGTGGCAGGTGCGTTCCGAAGTCCAAACGGGAGAAAACGCCACTCGTAGAGACCTAGAGGTGTTGCAAAGGCAGTAAGATGAACGGAATTTCTATCCATCGGGATTTGCCAATAGCCTTTAGTTAGGTCGAGTTTAGAAAAGATAATAGATGATGACATGTTCAAGATGAGGTCGTCACATGACGGAATAGGCTCTGCATCAATTTTTGTGATAGTGTTTAATTTCCTGTAATCTATGCAGAGTCTCAAGATGGAATCCTTCTTTTTGACTAAGACTATCGGAAATGAGTATTCAGACTGGGATTTCTGGATTACCCCACAGGCTTCTAGACTAAAAATTTCCTTATCTAGATTTTCTCTATAGCTTAAAGGGATAGAGTAAGGTCGACATTTGATTGGAGTATCATCTAAGAGAACAATGGAGTGTTGTATCCTATCTGTCCTACCTGGTGTGTCTGAAAAAATTTGTTTGTACTCAGTCAATAATGCTATTGTCTGCTGTTTTTGTTCGTCTGTCATCTTTGGCCCTAGATGTATGTTGCTAATGGTTGTGGTGCTTTCTACAGTCGGTACTGGTAATTCAAAGTCGTCTTCTTCTGTCTGGTTGATCACTGTGGCTGAAATATGTTCGTCTTCTACATAGTTCACTATTGTGTTTGTCATCTGTTTGTCGGGAGTCTGGTTAACTGGTGTGGTTGCGTTGTGTTGGTCTTCCGTCTCCTGTTCTTGTCTTCTGTAATAAGGCTTTAACATGTTGATATGAAATATCTTGAGTTTGTTGTTCAAGGATATCTCATAGTCAACCTCTGAAATCTTTCTCACCACTTTAAAAGGCCCTTGCCATGAGGTCAATAACAGGTCATTCTTATCTGGTAATAGTAACAAAATATCCTGATTGGGCTCAAACTGTACACTGTTTACACTTGTATTGGGCTGTTTCAAATACGGTGGTATGTTTGACTTGGCGCGCTGCGCCTGTATGACCTTTTGTGTGGTGTTATTCTTCACTGTACCACTGGATGCACTGAGGTGTACTGTTTTGTTTTGTAGGTCATCATCTTGTTTACTAGTTTTTGACCTAGTTTTGGACTTAGCTTGATTGGAGTAGGTTTCTCTCCAGGCTGCTATCTCATCAGTGGTACATTTCTTCACCTGTGGCAAACAGCCGATTATCAAGTCCGCACATGGGTTCTTTAAAACCGCGCACGTAAGGTGCCAGTCAAGAAAGGGGTGTTTATGTTAGCTCTGGCTAACGGGTATGTTTCTATACTGCCTAAAAAAGTGCGGCAGTTCACCATTTCTCCCGTATAATCTTCTGGCTTGGCCAGTTCTCTTCTCAGACCGATTACTGTACTGCCACTATCGAGAAGGATTTTGGATGGCATGTCATTGACTATTCCGTGGTGGAACTTTAAACTGCCTCTGGAGGCTACTGCTGCATTAGCGTTTTCAAGCTGAAAACGGCACTGTGTGCCCACATTAAGTATTCCGTTATCATGGAACTGATGGCATGTTGTACAATTACTGTAATTCATTACATCAATCGCTGCCACTACATTTTCACCATTCTCACACATCTATTCCATATCATTCTCACTCTCAGATGATGACTCAACTAGCACTGCATTCGCTGCCTTCAACCTCTTTCTTCCAGTACAGCCAGAGAAATAATGCCCAAAACAATGGCAAAAAAACATTTTACAGCACGTCTAAAGGTTTCTCTCTTAGTTTGCTGTTTCCTTATCATCATCTCTAAGTGTGCTGGATAATTAGGATTTTTATCGCACATAGCATATTGTGGATGTTGAAATCTGCAATATGGACATTGTTGTAGGTTGCCCCTTTGTTTTTCCCTAAATTTATAAGGTTTTTGTGGTTTGCCCATAGCAGCTGCTACAATTTCACTTTCTTCGATCACAGATTTGAAAACATCTCTATTCGATGAAAAATATGCAGACCCCCGTTTTTCTAGCTGTTCTAGAGAATCTACGTCTGACTGTTGCAAAAACTTAGCAAATGGACTGGGGATAGTTGAGATGATCTTGTCCATAATCATAAGATCTCTAAGTTTATCGTAATTACTGTTAATCTTAGCCGCCTTAAGCCATTTGTTATAGACGTCCTGCACTGTCGAGACGTAATCGATGAATGTTTGATTACTCTTAGGTGTTAGCTTTGAAAATTGGATTTGGTACCCTGGGGCGTCTAACAGGAAATGCTGCATTACCCTTTGGTGGATATATTCATAGTTATTCCTAAGGTCTTGGGGGATGGATTCTATTACCTTTAAAGGCTCCCCGGAGAGATTTTTCATGTAGATCATCGCCCAGTGCTCTTTTGGTATTTCCTGGACTTTTAGCTGGTATTCTACATTCTCTGACCATGCTGAGATGGAATCGCCCTGGCAAAATGGCTTCACAATCCCTTTATATCTGGCAAACTTATTCTCTTCCTCTTTACTTTTGAGTTTAGTTGTAGCGATATGAACATGAGACTCAATTTCGAGCTCTTTCATCTTAATCTGTGTTTGGGATTCAATTTCTACTTGCTTTAAATTCTTACTCTTGTTGTATTCAATTTAGCTACCTTCAGCTATTTCTAGTTGTTTTATTTGTAGTACTTTCATCTATCTCTCTGCGAGCTCCTTTTGGTGTAATCGTTCTTTGTCCTTTCAGACTCTCTCTGCTGCCGTCTTGGTCTATCAGTGTTATTCTTTAATTCAGACTTTCGCCCCATTTCGTTCTAGCTTATCCCACTATAACACCTAGTGCTATCCTGGCCAGTCTATACATTCTTTAAGTGTTGACATGATTAATATCTATCTTTAACACACTCTCATAAATACAATTATGATTAATTTGTATAATAGTCACCTTATAGTGAAAACAAAATGAAAAGTAAAAGATGCAACTTTCTTTAATAGCAAGTCAAAATTCTGTGTATCTTATCCGATCGTTGATGATGATCATGGATCTTTTCTTCATTCGGGGAAGAATCTTCCTTTGCTTCTATAGCTACTCTCGGCTGGATGGTACAAACATTTTCATGCACAATATGATTATAGAGCGCAAACAATTATTAACTGGCATAAATAAATTACACAGGAGTGCACAAAATGTATCACAAGTTGCCTGGCCAGAACACTGAAATGTGGTTATTATGTTTAAATTTGTGTAATTGTAAATGTCGTAATGTCTCTGTTTGTCGTCATGTCTTCAGGCTTGACCTTCAGCTAAAACGTCTTTAACAACACAAGTTAGAATTTAAATATTGAGCACAACCCACTACTGGCAACGCCGATCGCATTCTGATATGAACCTAAGGCCTATCCACGTCAATATGGAAGCACTATACTCGAGTTTCGCCCTCATTTGAGCTCGTCAGTTGTGCATATCCCTGACCGGATCCGGAAACAGTCCCGGATCACGCGTGTGAAGCGGGTGTGTAACCACGCGGCACACACTGTACACACCAAATTATCACAACAGAACATCACAACGCTACCCATCGTAGGCTATGCTCAAGATTGCCCAATCGCCGCGACCGACGTCCGTCGGTTACACACGACCGCGTGGTTACACACCCGCTTCACACGCGTGATCCGGGAATGTTTCCGGATCCGGTCAGGGATATGCACTACTGACGAGCTCAAATGAGGGCGAAACTCGAGTATAGTGCTTCCATATTGACGTGGATAGGCCTTAGGTTCATATCAGAATGCGATCGGCGTTGCCAGTAGTGGGTTGTGCTCAATATTTAAATTTCAAATCCCGAAACAACCACATAAACAAGTTAGAATCACAACATTACATTACATTTCACTCTGCTCTAACTTTATCCGATCAATAATCACACGTTTACACACTGGCGACGGTAATCACTTCATTCACAGGTCATTCCGCGCACTTCACAATCTTTCGTTCTCACTCGATAAATCGTTCCAACATATTTCGCTACTGCGTTCATTTGAGCGTTTCACTCCGCTAGCAATCTCAATTTAACATTTAAGCGTGCTTTGCTAACGTTCAGGCGTACATTTGGGCATGCGTTCAGTTCGTAACTTCTGACACCATTACACGTTGCCTGTCACAGTCTTGCGTTTACTCGCAATCGGGCAACGTCATCCGTACCTCAAATATAACTACAGCTCGTACAGATGCTTTACACGGAATTTATTTCAGGCAAGCCTGACAATCAAACAAGGCGTTATTTGCCTGTCACATCAATATAATGATCGCCACTCGTCACACAATATATAGATACATATCATCACACATGATCACTCTCTCGTTAACATCGCATGCGTTCACAACAATAGATAATGGCTTCAGAACAACACTACGTCCAGTCGGAAGGCCGTCTTGTCGCTGTCTGAAGCAGCTCAGGTTGTCGCTTGCCTACGTGGTCAAACTCCCTCGTGGGGTCCACAACTCTGCGTGCCGTTCTCTTTGCACGCAGCACTGTTGTCTTAGTACTCGTTACCCTCTAAAGTTCTATTCTAGTTTACGTCGTCACGGTATTCCCCGTGACCTAATGTACCCGCCCCTGTTCTCGGGTCGGTCCCTCTGTTGTCCTAACTCTAACACGTTAGTGTCCCCACCCGAGTCTAGTCTTATTGCTATTCTTAAGTCCTAGCTTTGGTGCTGTCTCTATTCTGTCTATACCTTTATAGAGGTCCTGTCTCTATGTCCTCTTAGTCCTTGCCCCTCTTCTGTCACTAGTCTGTTCTACTATAATCTACCACCTTGACAAAAAAACAAAAACAACCTAGACTTTGTGATATTATTTTCTATTTCGGCACTGAAATAAATCCACACTCCAGCCGATGTTAAGCCAACATGTATACTGAATTTAAAACTAGATTCTCATTCCCTCGAATTTCGCCTGTAGGACGTCATAGGTTTTTCCTTCCCACCAAATCACCCCTGCTCCTTTCTCGTCTTTTGATCCTCGTACTACAACATGCTAATAATATTCTTTGATAAGACGATCTCCCGGTATACCGTTTTTGTCCGTTGTTCATGGGACCCTTTTCACCGTATTTCAAAGAGATCCGACTGTTTGATCGGGCTCCGGGCTTACTTGATATAAACGATCTTTCTGGACATCGATGATTACCCTTTGATCTCGACTAGTTTCCCCATAGTGTTTAGATTGACAAACTCTTTTCCGGTCGACAAACTTCCGTTACTCACGGGACTTCGCTCCCCGTCTTCAATCGTTCCGATCGTTCAATCGGGGTCCCCGCTCCCACAACAAACAGAATGCCGCGGCACAGGCCCCCGATCTCTGTTCTTTGAACATTTCGGATCGTTGACCTCTAGTATCATGACAATCATCATCATCATGTCCGGAAGCAAGAACAAGCCATGTGTCTGTGATGTGATAGGACCATCTCACTTTGTAGGCCGGAGTACGGGAGGAACAGGTGGTCAGTCTTTCCCCTCACTTATTGAGACGACGAGCTCTGGAGTCCGAGCCTCATCCTACCGCACTCGGGATATTATCAGCCTAGCTCCAGTCATCTACGCTAAAACGTGTGATAGTAAGAACACAAGCTGTGGAACAGCTGGAGGGACGGGAGATGTGGAAATGTGCTTCCTTTGGACATTGCAACGATTACTTTGGAGGGCAGTAAGATGAATGTGAAAGATCTTCAAGGCTGAGGCGCGTGATAATAAGTATACGTTGAACAGCTGGGAGCGGGGGTGGACTATGGAAATCTGCTTCCTGGGGATATTGCAACGATTACTTTTTCATTCATTGGCACCTTGCCGTCTTGACAGACGATAGTTTGTGCTTCAGAAAGGCATAGTACCTATTACCTATTGCGATAGGGAATGTGACTGATAAGGCCAATTCGCGCTGTAAATGTTTGTCCACAGTTGGTGCATGTGAACACGTGGTCATGTCTCGCTTACACACATCTTTGTATCGTAGTAGAGGCCCACCCTGAGATCTCTTACCCATCCGTAATTCGCCAAAAAAGATGTCCTTTGGTATTCTACCATCATTCATCCTCCTAAGATGTACTATATATCTAAGTCTACTAAGACTGAGCATGGAATACACCGTCACACAACCTGATCTTTCCAATACTTCAGTATTTGTGATTTTGTCTTGCCACTTAATACCAAGAATTCTTCGCAGACAACGCATATGAAAGCTGTTTAAACGTTTCTCTTGGTGTGAGTAAGTTGTCCAGGTTTCACTGCCATAAAGAAGAGTACTAAGGACGCAGGCTTGATAGACAAGGACCTTTGTTTTGGCAGTAAGCTTCCTGTTCTCCCAGACTCTTTTTCTTAATCTGTTCATTGTTGTTGCTACCTTACCAATCCGGATGTTGATTTCCTGATCTAGGGATAATTTGCTATTTACCACTGATCCTAGATATGTAAAATGGCCTACCATCTCTAGTTCGGCATCGTCAATAAAGATTGGTGGTACCCCATGTGCATCTTGTGACATAATCTGTGTCTTTTTTTTTATTTGCTAATTGTTAAACCAAATTCAGAACAAGCATTGGAGAATTCAGATAGTAGATGTAATTCTTCCTCAGAGTGGGTTGTAATTGCAGCATAATCTGCAAAAAGCAAGTCTCTGATCAGCACCCTCGTAATTTTGGTCTTGGCCTTCAATCTCTGAGCATTGTAGAGGCCGCCGATTACTTTAATTAACGATTACTTTAGACGGGCAGTAAAACGAATGAGAAACTTCTTCAAGGAGTTAATAGAAACGGTAAATTGATTAGATAACTTAGACGTAGACAGTCGAGATCGTGTGGACACATTATGATGAGAAAATACTTGAAAAGTTTTTGACAATCGAAATTTAACGGGGAAAAGAATCAGGGGTAGATAAAGAGATACTTGCCTGGATGGCTTGGCCACATCGTATTATCGTGACAGGCCTGGTCCAGGACACCCTGTTTGAGTAACGCTAAATCGCACGCAGATGTGTTTCAAATGCGTGTATGCGGGATCACGAACAGCGTCCGTAACCCCTTTATTGGTATAGACATACCGAAAAAATATATAATATACTGAGTACAACAATAGATTCACAGTGGCTTGTTTCTTGTGGACAAAGTTATTCGCTTTCTTGCCCCAGCCAATCTACTTCTTCTTGTCCCCCGTATCCCTCAACTAACTCATAACACGTCGTCCTATGTTTAATTGTCCAATGCAACTATCCATCTCATCATATCACTTTGTTCCTCTTGTACCTTGCTGTGTCGAGGTGAAGTATAAACAGCGGGAGAATGCCAGATTATATTCCCATGGACTTTGTTATTTCCTCTGTCCATCTTTTACATGGTCGTCCGCTCCTTCTGCTTCCATTTGGTCGGTGCATCATTGCTTCTTGTGGTATACTGTTAGTTGGTAACCTATTTACATGACAAAAAAATTTGACTTGCTGCCTTCTAATAAAATCTAGCGCTGCTATAACCCCCAATTTAGTCCTGATTTCTTCATTTCTGATTTCCTCTCTTCTTGATACACCCAGTTTTATTCTAAGGAATAAATAAATATAATTCGGTAGGCCACCCTGCTGAAAAAGACAGAGCCATATGGGATAACACCCGGTGCAATGAAGTTGATCCTTTCACCTTATAACCTTTATTTCTTTCTGCCAAACTCCTGCTTCACTTCAAGGGCTCGTCGAGCAAGTAGCTGACAATTTCACGAGACACACAAACACGCAGCAACTGTAGTAGAAGGAACACAACGTCCTAGAATTGCACAGAGTCTTTATTCAGGACATTGTTATCTCCAAACGTACACCAAATGACATCGTGCTCCCGATACATAGGAGTGTGGATGTATCCAACAATAAACATGTAACGAATAGAATAACTGTCAATATTAATGTGTGCCCTTGACTATCGTTTTGATTCCTACACCACCACTAGTGCTAACGTATAGGCTTAAATGTCAGACCAACTTACTGTTTTTTCTGCTGCAGGCCATCTTGGACGAGAGAGAGAGAGAGCTGTCACCTGTTGACACCGACAACCCAGCTTATTCTTCGTTGATGCAACATTTCGCATTGACTGGAAACTTTATTCTGTCCAGAGGCATGTTGATAATTATACTTGACAGCCTTCAATCCTCTGCATGATGTTCACAAGCCTGCATATGTTTTCACAACCAGCCAACACCGCAGTTCCAACCTAACTGACCGTTTATCCTTCTTCACCGTGACCCCACTTCCGTCCTCCCCAAATTCATAGAGTCTTGAGTGATCTCCCTTCTCTCGTGATAACCTTACTATCACTCAACACGTTTGTGGGGTGATTGTTAACTCTACTCTACTCTTGTTGATCGCTAGCTGTACTGTAGGCCTTCTATTAGCACCTAATACTGGTACCATATGCCTGTTCATAGCTACATGGCAGTGTCCCCCTTTTGAGCAGAGATACAGAACCAACTCATAACAGGTCACCCCACCCTTAGCTCTCCAAAACAGCTCCTCCCATGTCCTCCCTATATTATCCATGTTTGTCTCACTTATTTACCCCGAAATACTACAGCAGATTTGCACTGAGTTGATTGGTGTGAACAATTTTACATCTTGTCTTGTCCTAGCCACGGTCTACAGAACCTCTCTTCGTGCGTCCATGCATGCAACTGTGACAGTCAGGACTTCTTCCCTGTATGTGGAGGCGACGGCAGAAACTATTTCTCTCCTTGTCACGCCGGATGCACCTCTATGGACCAGATGGTAAGCCCATCTTATTGATACCACAGTCAGTCTATGGACCAGATGGCAATCCCATATAATTGATACCAAGTCAGTCTATGGACCAGATAGTAATCCCATATAACTGACACCGAAGTCAGTCTATGGACCAGATGGTAAGCCCATATAATTGATACCACAGTCAGTCTATGTACCGCCTGGTAAGCCAAAATAATTGATACCACGGTCAGTCTATGGACCAGATGGTAAGCCAATTTAATTGATACCACGGGCAGTCTATCAATCAAATGGTAAGCCAATATATATGATACCACGGTAAGTCTATGAACCAGATAGTAAGCCCTTATCATTGATACCACAGGCAGTCTATGAATTAGATGGTAAGCCAATATAATTAACACCACAGTCAGTCTATGAAAAAGATTGTAAGCCAATATAATTGACACCACAGTAAGTTTATGGACCAGATGGTAGGCCAATATAATTCATACCACAGTCAGACTAGTGTAGCGTAGTTGATATCGAACTGTGCTGGGATTGTCAGGAGCACCGTCGGACAGGGGTTCTATGCCTGGACTCGTCGCCTGTGAAAGTGAGAGAAAGACTGGCCACCTATTTTTCTATGCATCTAAACCTACAACATGTGATGGCACTGTCACATCACAAACCCCCCAGAGGGAAACTGCTCCGGGACAGTCACACAGTCGCCATTTGCTAATGCCATGTTTTGTTACAGTTATAATATATAGTTATAGGAATATATTTGTTTACAATACGTCGCAGTTATGGTCAGCATGTATTGGTTGTTTGTGTCTTTAGGTCAAACCTTTACTGGTGTCAAGTAACAACTGTTTTACGTTGTGCGATTTGAAGTAAATGCTGCTTCGGGTTGAGCAAATTAAAGTAACAACTGCTTCTGGTGAAGCGATAATAGTCACAACTTTTTCGGATAAAAGGAGTTGAAGTAACGCTTACTTCGGGTTGACCTATTTAAAGTAACAAGTTCTTGGGGTAGAACAGAGTAAAGCAACGAATAAAAGTATCAGCTGGTTCAAACTGACCGAGATATCGTAGCACTTTTTTTCGGAGAGAACGTGTTAAAGTAACAACTTATTTGGACTGAACGAGTTAAATTAACAACTTCTTTGCATTGAACGAGTTAAATTAGCAGCTTCTTTGGATTGGAAGAGTTAAAGTAACAACTTATTTGGTTATAGTTTGTATATACGATATATAGACGATAGTTTGTAAAGTGGTGTTATACTTCTCAATAGCACAAAGCCTGGGCTGCAGTTAGAGACCATGTGTTGCCTATGCAGCATGATTCCTCTCTCGGCCTGTCTGATTTACTCCAGAGGAAAGGTAACACCAATACGTTTGGAACAAGACAATCTGCAGGAGCTGACCGATCAGCAAAGCAATGCTCTAACTGTCCGCCTGTCGGACCTTCCATCCTACACCAGTTGCCAACCAAGGCTTAGGGCTTGGTCTGACCTGTCATGACATTTAGTCTTTAGGTTGCATTTCCTCACACTAGGGTAAAGCTTGTACCCTCCCAGTTGATCTCCTCCGCCCGAAGCCGTTGGCACAATGTGTGGTGTCGGTTTTGGTGATCGCCGCCCAACATTCGGAGCTAACAGAAAGCAGGTAGTACCGTCTACTGTCATACGGTAGCTCAGTCATATCTAACTAAGGTCTGACATAGATGAAGATAATAAATGCACAGTAACTACAAATAATAGAAATGCAGATTACAGTCAAAACGTAAATGATGGCACCTAACTCTAGGCCTGTACATAACAATTGCCCTACTAAGAATGTCACACTTAGTTCCATCAACAACTATAGATGATAGAGGAAAATATCTGATGACATTTTTGGAATCAGCAACACAATATTACCCAAGAACAGCTATAACATTTAAGGCATCAAAACGTGTGTAAACCAGTAAAATGGTGGATATGTTTTAGATCCCGCAGCAGTCACCCTTTCTCCCCCCCCCCCCCCGCCCCACCCCCACCCTCGGTTTCCTTCATTTAGTTTGCCTGGTTTTAATAATTTAGTCATGTAACCAGATCTTAGCAGCCAAGCAGATTTGAACATTAGAGGCACTAGAGCTGAGATGGTCATGACCTCAGCAGAGAACGACACCCACTATATGCACAATATACTCAATAATAATGTCCACAAAACGATAGATAATAAATGTCATATTCACACCAACCCTATGCTACCAATGTTTAACTTGGACATATCCAACTCACTCGTACGCAAAATCAACAACTGCGGGATGAGATGTTTGAGGAGATCTGCAAACTAAACTATCCGAGACAGAGTAAGAAATGCTGTTATCAGACAGACATTGGGATCAACCTCTTGCGCCACATATAGTGAAAGACAGAATATTGAATGATTCAGCCTTCTCGTTAGAATGCAACACTATCAACTACCAGCACTACATGAAAGAAGATCTGCTACGAGAGAAAAAGAACGCCCGAGAAGAAAATAGACTGATGACATCAAAGACATTGCATACAATCACACTGAATGATAATATATAAATGCCACCCATTTCGCTCTGGAATGTCAACTATTCCATCCGACGAAATTGACGGCAAAAGTTGAAGAAGATGATTGTCGTGTGTTTCTATTATAGTGTCGTCCCTGGAGTGAGGGGAATCAACACCCACATTATTTTTAACCCCATATCATTATTCTGGAGAATCCACCAGATTCCGTCCACCACACTCCCTCAGTCGATGGATACCTCTTTCTCTCTCTCTTTCACCACTTGCTCATGCCCCCTCTCACACTTCCCCAAAACAACATACTTAACAACTCTAGCTTCAAAAAATTAATAACAGATTAATTTAATAAAGAAAAGTGTATGTATGTGAGAAGTGTATGTGTAGAATGTATGCCATATACTCTAGTGTGTCTGCAGAATCAGGCCGAACATCTCAGGAGCAACATCCGATCATCATGGTAAGGACTACACATCATCTGAGTCAGCACAAAAAATACCTCACCAAACGATGTGTCCCTGCTGCCAGATGTAGACTATCTCCGGTAGCCTGTGATAATCACGATACTAGGTCATCAATCACAGATATAGTCCGATACTGATCCTAACTTGATCATAAACACTGTCCCTAAATGTTCTTAAAGTTTGAGACTTCACAACTCCTGAATAGTGAAAACGCAGAACACCGTCCCTTGAAATTAACATTATTCCTTTCTAAGAGATGTCCTAAAGTTCTCACCCTCTCTCAAGCATTGTACATAGTCTCACAGGAATCTACTAATTTCCTTGACACTTCTTATTGTTATTTTTCCATATGATGTGGGGAAAAAACACTCATTAATGTTCAGGTCTCGTGTGGCGTGTAACACAAACATTATTGTTCTGAGAAGTCATCCTGTTGGATGCTTATAGGTATCGGCTCACCAGAGCATGTCCTTCAGACTTTTTCTATTTTTCTATCATAGGCCAAGTGCAAAGGCTGATATATAAACCTTCCTGCACTACTTTCTCCAGGATTTTAATTTGTCATGTTTCAGTGGTTTTCGTCCTAACCTGATGGAACCTGTAAAAGAGAGAACAACACACCACGTGAGAGCGACCGGTCACTGATCCCTATTAGATGAGTGTAGGCCGATGGCCTCACTCAGATACATGACAGTGAACCAACCCTGTCATGGGCAGAGGAGCTCATCACCTCGGTCCGAGGTAGGGCAAGACAAGGACAGAGCAAAATGCAAAATGTAGAACCCCAGTAGACCCCACTGGAAGATCCCACCATTGGACATTCTTCCTATCCCCCCCCCAACCATCCTCAGTCTCTCTAAACATCATCCCACTTCACTATTCCCAACCAGCTGAGCCACTTGACTTCTCATACTAGTTAATTTTAACAATGCGATTGCCTACTGTCGCCGATACTCCTTGACTACCTAACCACAACACAACAACACTATGATAGAGTTCTAAACTCTATCTATCACTAAGCTATTCCACATTATTTACAGCTAGATTCTATCCCGCAAATACCTTATGCAATCCTGGCTCAATCCAGAATCGAATTCACAATTTGCCATAAAAGACACATGTTAATTGATACATAACACATGCGATTCTATTCAACACTAGAATCGAGCCAGCTAACACTTCTGTCTAGTCCAATTCCATTCTTCACACTGGCGGCAAAAGAATTTATGTTTTCTGCAGTCAGAGATTGTCCGAGTGACGTCATTCTCCTGTCAACAACAGGTGTTCTCAGGGGCAGACAATCCGTCCCTAACTTCACACGAATTTTCGTCTCCCCTTTCTACAACTAAAGCAACCGTCTGTCCCTTCATCTCGCGGTTCAACAAAACAACACGCCGACATTTCCCGTTTTCCTAGAGAATTTTCAAGGACTGGCGGTCCCCTTGATCCGACGTGAAATGTTTCTGTACTAGTAACAACAATTGCAGCTGTGAAAACAGGCTGTCTCTGTTAGTTTTATCATCTTATCGTTAACCTACAGTGGTTCTGCGACAATGATGAAACCTAAAACAGTAGAAAGCAATCATTTATTGATTTCTTTATTGCATGTACGTGGTGAAACCCCTCCATTTAACAAGCTCATAATACGAGTGTAAATGCCAAACAGAGCGAGGTTTAGGGCAGCTTGACAAAATACAATGACAGAGAACATGTCAGCAAACATCCTTGGTCGGCAAACGACACGGTAATTTCAACCCATGTAAATTATATTGCATAGTACGTGTGTACAACCTGTTTGAAGCACAATGTAACAAACTATCGTCTGTTAAGACGACCAGGTGCGAGTCGGTCAGTCAGGTATGAACATAAGTAAAGGTGCCTTTTACGCGAATTAAATACAATGGCAGAGGGCATTTCAGCAAAGTCCTTGGTCAGCAAACGGCAAGGTAATGTCAACCCATGTACATTATATTGCACAGTAAGTGTGTACATAAGTACAGGTGCCTTTCACATGAATTAAATACAATGATAGGGGACATTTCAGCAACAACCTCGGTCAGAAAGCGACACCGTAATTTCAACCCATGTAAATTATATTGCATAGTAAGTGTGTACATAAGTACAGGTCTCTTTCACATGAATAAAGGTGTAATGGGTAAAAATGCTAACTTCTCATCCTGGACTTGGGAACGTAAATTACAAGTACTGTCTGAAGTCGGTGTGGGTTCGCCTGAGAGTGAGGGACACTGGTAACAGGGAAAGCTAACCCACACCCAAAACTCAGTCCGCTGCTGCTAGAAGTAGTGTGTATTGACTACGCTTGAGATCAAAGAGAGCTAGCGCAAAAATAAATACAATATTTAAATATTGAGCACAACCCACTACTGGCAACGCTGATTGTTTCAGGATCCGGTCATGGATATGCACTACTGACGAGCTCAAACGACAGCGAAACTCGAGTCTAGTGCTTCCACATTGACGTGGATAGGCCTTAGGTTCATACCGGAATACGATCAGCGTTGCCAGTAGTGGGTTGTGCTCAATATTTAAATCTCAAATCCCGAAACAACCAAATAAATCAAATAAAACATTATATATTTTACTGAATTTAGACTAGAGAGACTTGACTGTCAGGATCTTTCTAAGTGAACTTTGGTAAATGTAAAAGAAAACAAACACACAACATGTGAACAAGAAGCTCGACGGATGGAATCAAAAAACATACACAAACATCACAGATACAAGCGAATGTTTCGACCGAAGCCTATGTCAATGGAACAACAAGGACAAAACGATTGCAAATATATAAAAAACGAACACCACAAATGGTTGAGTTGAGTTGGGTAGAGCTAAGAACCAACATTACTGCACTCAGGGGATTCCCATACGGTCTCCGTCCCCTCGTTCAACAGCCAGCTAAGAGGCATACTCCTAATAGTTCTCACCACTATCTGATTGAAAGTTCTCCTGGTCTTCTTTCTCAGTTTTGAGATCCTTCCAGAATCCTTGGCAATCCTCCGCAATATTTCTTAATCTGTTCCCCCACATTCACAACACAAATGCGTGTTTCTATAGTCGCCTGTGTAATCCAAGAGAATGAAAACTGAAAACTTGGGTAAACTTGAGGCTATGTGTGAGCCACTTCAGACGCCTCCCCGTGTATAAAAAGTTAAATGAACACAAACGTTATTGTACATCTTCCTTCCTCAGGGATTCTCAAACTGCAGCTGCTTGGCGACTAGTGAGTCCACAGTAGCCACGGGCGGGTTTTGTGTCCCAGACTGCAACACCTTTTATCCGTATATAGCGATGCTATTTTGTTACATTACAATTGCCTGTTTGGGCTCCGTCCCTGCATTCATTGTGTCCATGAGGTATAGTATCAACCATTAGAGAGATGCATTGTTTTTATTATTTATATTAAGTTGTTTATGTTATTTTTGATTTTGTGTTGTGAGCCGCTACACGCTGCGGGATTTGCTGAGGAGGGGATCCGAGCACTTATGAACTGAATGGTTCGATGTGCAATGAGGATGATCGGACGACTAACTAACTGATTTTGTTAAACTGTGTGTGCAACGTCTATACAAACGGTGTATGTTGCTTACGGGAATTCCCCGACACTGAGTGGGGGGGGGGGGGGGGGGGGGGGGGGGGGGGGTGTTCGATATCAGCAGCAGATCGTTTTGCGTGGATATCAATGGTTTGAAGGGTCGGCCGTTCAGAAAGCTATGGCAAACTGCTGAAAGTAAATGTTCCTAGCGAATCATACACAGCCAATAAATGATGGGGTTGACTGCAACATCCTGTAATAGATATGCAACTAAATGTATCTATGTCTAAACGCTATTTTATATATATATATCTATACGGACATTTTATCTATTGTCTATAAGGACATTTTATTTATGCCTATACGGACATTGTATCTATGTCTATGCGGATATTTTATCTGTGTCTATACGGACATTTTATCTGTGTCTATACGGACATTTTATCTGTGTCTATACGGACATTTTATCTGTGTCTATACGGACATGTTATCTATGTCTATGCGGATATTTTATCTGTGTCTATACGGACATTTTATCTGTGTCTATATGGACATTTTATCTGAGTGTATACAGACATTTTATATATGTCTATACGGACATTTTATCTATGTCTATACGGACATTTTATCTATGTCTATACGGACATTTTATCTATGTCTATACGGACATTATGTATATGTCTCTCCGGACATTTTATATATGTCTATACAGACATCTTATCTATGTCTATACGGACATTATGTATATGTCTCTACGGACATTTTATATATGTCATTACGGACATTTTATATATGTATATACGGACATTTTATATATGTCTATACGGACATTTTATCTATGTCTATACGGACATTATGTATATGTCTCTACGGACATTTTATATATGTCTATACAGACATCTTTCTATGTCTATACGGACATTATGTATATGTCTCTACGGACATTTTATATATGTCTATACGGACATTTTATATATGTCTATACGGACATTATGTATATTCTCTACGGACATTTTATATATGTCTATACAGACATCTTATCTGTGTCTATACGGACATGTTTCTGTGTACTGTTGGGAAAGTATTTGCCAGAATTGTTCTGCGCATACTTCAAGTCCTAGGAGATCAAGTCTACCCCGAATCACAGTGTGGCTTCCGACAGAACCGGTCTACCATTGATATATTCTCATTGCGACAAATGCAAGAAAAATGCCGGGTACAAAATCAACCACGTTTATTGCCTTCATCGACCTCACAAAGGCATTTGATTTGGTCGGCTTATGATAGTGTCCATAGGAATAGTCTATGGAATGCTGTGCAGTAATTTGGACTACCAAGGAAGTTAATCAGCATGACCAGACTATGCACGGAAGATACTTATCATATAGTAACATGTAAAGGCAGGGAATCAGACCCTTTCCAAATAGTATCTGGCTTGAAAAACGGTGATGCACTATCGCCGCTCCTTTTCAATCTGGCTCTAGAGAAAGTTGTAAGGAAGGTAAAGGAGGAATGTGCTATTGGAGGAACATCCAGACTGCTTGATTACGCAGATGATATAGATATTATAGCGGAAAATGAGCAAAAGACATTGGAAATATTGACTCACTTAAAGGGAAAAGCTCAACAAATGGAGCTGGTTATCAACCAAGATAAGACAGAATATATGGTAATTCCAAGAGAAGGAACGGCTAACAACTCTGACCACATACAAATAGATAATATGACCACTAAAAGAACGGAAACATGCAAATACCTGGGTACAATCTTCAACTGCTCCAACATAATAAGGGAAGAAATACAAGCTAGAATCAACTCTGGAAATAGGATATACTATGCACTACAACACTTGCTAAAATCAAATGCGCTATCTCGTAACACCAAAATCACAATATACAAAACACTGATCAGACCAGTTGTGCTGTATGGCTCTGAAACCTGGAGTACAACGAAAGGAGACGAAGTCTTGTTACAAACCTTTGAGAACAAAGTCTTAATACGCATCTTTGGGCCCATTAGGGATACATAAAGTGGAGAGTGGAAAAGAAGAAGTAACAAAGACATTTATGATCTGTTTAAGTCCCCGCTAATCACTGGTATCATGAAGGCTAATAGACTACAATGGCTGGGGCCTATAGAAAGAATGGAAGATAATAGGGAAACAAAACTCGCTTACACTCAGGAAATAAATGACCGTAGACCCCGAGGTAGACCAAGAAGACGGTGGAGAGATAATATATATACAGACCTACAAGCACTTGGAATCAGCGACTGGCAAGAGAAGGTCAACCAGAGAGACGAATGGAGACGGGTTGTATCTGCAGCAAAGAACCTCAATGGCTCGGAATGCTGAAGAAGAAGAAGGAGGATCAGAGGTAAATAGCAAATTACTGTGGACCATTGTGGACAAACATTTAGAGCAAGAATTGGCCTTATCAGCCACACTCGCCTCCGCCATGGGTCGTAGATATTAAGCCTTTTTGAAGCACAATGTACCAAACTATCGTCTGTCAAGACGGAATGGTGCCAATGAAAATCAATGAATTACGGACATTTTGTCTATGGTTATACGGATATTTTATGTGTGTCTATACAGACATTTTATATATGTCTATACGGACATTTTATCTGTGTCTATATGGACATTTTATCTGTGTATATACGGACATTTTATCTATGTCTACACGGACATTTTATATATGCCTATAGGGACATTTTATATAGTCTATAGGGACATTTTATATATGTCTATACGGACATTTTATATATGTCTATAAGGACATTTTATATATGTCTATACGGACATTTTATATATGTCTATACGGACATTTTATCTATGTCTATACGGACATTTTATATATGCCTATACGGACATATTATATATGTCTATAAGGACATTTTATATATGCCTATAGGGACATTTTATATATGTCTATACGGACATTTTATATATGCCTATAGGGACATTTTATATATGTCTATACGGACATTTTATCTATGTCTATACGGACATTTTATATATGCCTATACGGACATATTATATATGTCTATAAGGACATTTTATATATGCCTATAGGGACATTTTATATATGTCTATACGGACATTTTATATATGCCTATAGGGACATTTTATATAGTCTATATGGACATTTTATATATGTCTATACGGATATTTTATATATGTCTATACGGACATTTTATCTATGTCTATACGGAAATTTTATATATGTCTATACGGACATTTTATATATGTCTATACGGATATTTTATCTATGTCTATACGGACATTTTATCTATGTCTATACGGACATTTTTATATATGTCTATACGGAAATTTTATATATGTCTATACGGACATTTTATATATGTCTATACGGACATTTTATATATGTCTATACGGACATTTTATCTATGTCTATACGGACATTTTTATATATGTCTATACGGACATTTTATATATGTCTATACGGACATTTTATATATGTCTATACGGAAATTTTATCTATGTCTATACGGACATTTTATATATGTTTATACGGACATTTTATATATGCCTATACGGACATTTTATATATGTCTATACGGATATTTTATATATGTCTATACTGACATTTTATCTATGTCTATACGGAAATTTTATATATGTCTATACGGACATTTTATATATGTCTATACGGACATTTTATCTATATCTATACGGACATTTTATATATGTCTATACGGACATTTTTATATATGTCTATACGGACATTTTATATATGTCTATACGGACATTTTATATATGTCTATACGGACATTTTATATATGTCTATACGGACATTTTATCTATGTCTATACGGACATTTTTATATATGTCTATACGGACATTTTATATATGTCTATACGGACATTTTATATATGTCTATACGGACATTTTATCTATGTCTATACGGACATTTTATATATGTCTATACGGACATTTTATATATGTCTATACGGATATTTTATCTATGTCTATACGGACATTTTATCTATGTCTATACGGACATTTTATATATGTCTATACGGATGTGTTACCAATGTCGCCGGGGCTTTGGTGAAAGAGTTACGAGCAGTTCGTTATCCCGCATACAGCGTTTGAAACACAATTGCGGGCGTTTTCGAAAAATACCGCCTTGGTTGTATTTTCATATAATGGTATGAGCACCGATCGTTTAGAAACCACTGGCAAATTATTGAACGTAAACTTGCCTGGAAATAACAAACAGCCAAAATATGTTAATGTAGACAGCGACGTCCTGTAAAGGATATGCAAATATCTATTATAAAGAGCCGCGAGGCGAGAGAGGGGGATGGGGGCGCAGTGGCTATAACGCTTAGCTACTGGACCGGTGATCGTATATTCGAATCTGCCTCGAGTCTGGGATTTGTAAAACTTGACCTAGGATCTCAGGCCTACCCAGCCTAATAAAACTAGCACCAGGAAATATTCTGGGAAGTAAAGGCGTGTGTATGGTTGTGAGATGTGGACAATGAGCAGAAAACCTGATGGGAGGTGCCTTGAAGAGATTAGAACCAGAATCGCTATGACAAAGGTCGCCTTTTGCAAGGTGGAAAACATACTGACCAATAAAACGATGTCAATTGCAATGAGAAAAAGAGTGTAAAAATGCTACATAGAAAATATATGTTTGTATTTAAGTGAAGTGTGTACAATGAGCAGACAAGCTGGAAAACATCTGATGACTGTGGAAATGTGGTTTCTGAGAAAAATGCAAAGAATACCATGGACAGAAAGAAAAAAGTGACCAAGTCCTACAAGAAACAAATGAAAACCGTAAACTGATCAGAGAAATTAGACGCAGACAGGCAAACTTTGTTTAGCATGTTATGAGAGGAAATACACTAGAGAACTTGGTGACAACTGACAAGACTGAAAGGAGAAGGACAAGGAGAAGGCAGAGAAATAAAAATATGCAGGGCTTGGATACGTGGCATGGTAGAGGTAAGAATTAGGAGCTGATCCGTGAATCTGATGATCGTTTAAGATGGCGAAATATGACGGCTCACGCTTATCGGCAAGACGCATGATTATGATGAGCGGTGGCCAGCATGATAATTGATATCATAAAGTTGCTTTACAGTTTCGTCAAACCTATAATTCAGGAAATATGAATTCGACAGGCATCTTTTCGAGTTTGCTTTCCCCAGACTTTGGCTGCCCTCAGCTGCTGTGATGTTCCATGGCTTCAGACGTGGGAGATATCCTTTTCCCCCGTCCCACACCATGGCTGTATACAAATGAACTACTTATTTTGAAACTATACACAGGTTCCAACAATCAAACAGCTAGACTCACTGTAAAAATTATTACATTCGCTGAGATAAATGAGGGGGGGGGGGGGGGGGGGGGGGGAAGAAGAAGGAGGAGGAGGAGGAGGAGGAGGCGGAGGAGGAGGAGGGGGAGAAGAAATTGAATATATGAATAAATGAATGAATGAATGAATGAATGAATTATATTAACGTTTTGTATGCATACAGTTCAAACCTTTAGAGAACGATTGGAGCTAGCACTAAGAATTCATACAGAATGGCATAGTATCTTCATATTCTTCTGGCGCTATGCATTATTTTGCTAGGGCATTTCAGCTTCATTGGTGGTCTCAAAACCGAAGAGGATAAATAACATTGAAGGTGTGCATGACGTATTGTTTGTTTCATTAGCAGAGAACTAAGTGAGTTAGGTAGACAGAACAGACAGTAAATTAACCAATTATAAATTTATTTTTGTTCGCTCGATTTGAACTTAAGCGTAGTCCATACACGTGTTACTACTTCTATCGCACCGGACTGACTTTTGCGTCTGGATTAGCTTTCCCTATTTCCAGTGTCCCTCGCCATCAGGCGAACCCACGTCGACTTCTGGGGTACTTGTAATTTTCGTCCCCAATGCAAGGACGAGAAGTGAACATTTTAGCCCAAGTGACAGGTGCAGGGGTTGAACACGCTACCTTGGCATCAGCATACGTGAAGTGTTAAGAATGAGTACTCTTATCCATTCGGAACTGGCATATTGGCGAACTGACAACTATAACAAAAGACAGAGAAAAGGCCAGCTATGTTGGCTTGATCATAAAACAAAGCATTGTGGTCAACTGAAGGGAAGATAGGACCTCCCAGGAACAACGACATTACAAAATCATAGAAGAACTTTGAAATGAAGATATGTCATAGTTGAGGAGGATTGCTGAGAATTGCGTGCAGTGCAGTGACACGATTACATGATTCAAACACCAAACTTGATAATAATTAACCTAATGATTTTGAGAACAAGGGACAGCTGAGTGTCTTGATCAGATTGCCTCAATAGTAATCTTCGGACTGGCTGACTAATTTGATGATGATCGTGGGAATAAGGAACTTTTTAGTGTTTTGATCATACCACAAAAAGATGATGAAACTGATCGTAATGACCGCGGTAATGATGGAAATGTTGATGATTGTGATAACGAAAATAAGGATCTTGATCAAATGTCATAATGGTGATCCTTTTAAAAAAGATATCACTTATGATGACAACAATATTGGTAATTAATAATGATAGCGATAGTGATGATTATGATAACGATATTGAAGGCGCTGACGAAGATGACAACGATGATGATAAGTATGATGATGAATGGTCGATCACTGTGAATTAGTCGATGATGATGGTAATGATGATGACGACGACAACAATAAAGACGATTCGCTCATTTCGATGATGATAATGATGATGATGAATATTAATGTTTACCTAGTCAAAACGCGCCAACACTAACACTGATATCTTCCATTATTCCAAACTTCACAGATCCGTTGAAGAAGTTGACAAACCGATATCAATTGGAGTCAATACACTTGTTAACAGCCTCCTGGGTAAGTTAGAGTGACTGACCTTCTTCAGTAGTCTACAGTCTGGCGTGGGCGATTTCTTTGAAAATACTGTTCTCTCTAGCTGTTATATATATATATATATATATATATATATATATATATATATATATATATATATATATATATATATATATACTACATATTGTTACATTGTTAGTATTTTAATTTAGGCGGCAATTATATGTAGTGTTTGGTTTTATGTTTCAAAATTTTAATGAACATTACTTATAACTGAAGTTGTAGAATGTGATATATAAGGAGCTTTCGGTGTTATTCCTGGCTTGTTAGTTTAGTCTGTGTCAGTTTAGTTTGTACATTCACTGTTGCTATTACATTCATTCATTGTCATTGGCACCTTTCCGTCTTGACAGACGATAGTTTGGTACATTGTGCTTCAAAAAGGCTTAATAACTACGACCCATGGCGGTGGCGAGTGTGGCTCATAAGGCCAATTCGTGCTGCAAATGTTTGTCCACAGTGGATGCATGTGAAAACATGGTAATTTCCACCATCATGCACCATCTTACGTCTCTCACGCTCTGTGTGAGCTTTATCTGCAATCATTTTCTCCTTTGTCTTTATTCCATTTCTGATAGTTGCTCTCCATGCAACATGTTCAGCGGCGACATGCTCCCAGTGTGCATTATCAATGCCTGTATCAATCATGTCCCGCTTACACACATCTTTGTATCGTAGTAGAGGTCGACCCTGAGATCTCCTACCCGTCTGTAATTCACCAAAAAAGATGTCCTTTGGTATTCTACCATCATCCATCCTCCTAACATGTCCTATCCATCTACGTCTACGAAGACTTAGCACCGTTACACCCTGATCTTTCCAATACTTCAGTATTTGTGATTTTGTCTTGCCACTCAATACCAAGCATTCTTCGCAGACACCGCATATGAAAGCTGTTTAAACATTTCTCTTGGTGTGAGTAAGCTGTCCAGGTTTCACTGCCATAAAGAAGAGTACTAAGGACACAGACTTTGTAGACGACGGCTTTTGTTTTGGCAGTAAGCTTCCTGTTCTGGCAGACTTTTTTTGCTAACATGTTCATTGTTGTTGCTGCCTTACCAATCCTGATGTTGATTTCCTGATCTAGGGATAATTTACTATTTACCTCTGATCCTAGATATGTAAAATGGTCTACTATCTCCAGTTCGGCGTCGTCAATAAAGATCGATGGTACACTATGTGCACCTTGTGACATAATCTGTGTCTTCTTTTTGTTAATTGTTAAACCAAATTCAGAACAAGCATTGGAAATTGCAGATAGTAGATGTTGTAATTCTTCCTCAGAGTTGGTCGTAATTGCAGCAGCATCCGCAAAATGCAAATCTCTGATTTTAAAAAAAAAATGTTAGAAATATCCTTTACAGGACATTGCTGTCAACATCAGCATCTTCAGCTGATTATTGATTTCTTGGCAAGATTACGCTCAGTAATTTGCCATTGCTTTCTGAGCGGCCGGTTCACATACCCCGTAAGTTACCGACGCGATTCGAACCACTGCTGATTCTCACTGTCGTCACGTTACTTACGAGGGTATACGAGATTACGGAGAAAAGTCGCTAACCTCTAGTCCAGGAATCCGGCAACTCTCTGACTAGTACCCTCCTAATTTTGGTCTTGGCCTTCAATCTCTGAGCATTATAGAGGCCGCCATCTGAACGTGAGTGAATGTATATACCGGCATCCTGATCACGAAAGGCATATTTCAGTAGAAGTAAAAAAGTATATCCCAAATAGGGTTGGGGATAGTACACAACCTTGCTTAACTCCACTCTTGATTTCAAACTCTTCTGAAGTTGCGCCATCAAACTTGATTATACCCCTCATGCCTGTGTGGAGCGATTCCACAATGGACAGAAGAGTTGGTGGGCAGCCAATCTTCTTTAGTGCTTTGAACAGACCCTCACGACTGACCAAATCGAATGCCTTTGTGAGTTCGATGAAGGCAATAAATAGTGGTTGATTTTGTTCACGGCATTTTTCTTGCATTTGTCGCAATGAGAATATCATATCAATGGTAGACCGGTTCTGTCAGAGGCCACACTGTGATTCGGGGTAGACTTGATCTCCCAGGACTTGAAGTCTGCGCAGAACAATTCTGGCAAATATTTTCCTAACAATACACAGAAGTGAGATACCCCTATACATGTTACAGTCGCTCCGATCGCCCTTGTTCTTGTACAGTGTTATGATGCTTGAATCTTTGAAATCCTGTGGGGCTTACCCTTCTCGCCAACACAGCTCTGATTAGCTGGTGGATCTGTAGAGTGAGTGTGTCCTGCCCACTTCTGATCACCTCTACTAGAATCCCATCCTTACCTGGAGCCTTGCCAGATGCAAGTTCATTTATAGCACACTTAACTTCTGTTATGGTGGGAAGTGTGTCCAGGTGGTCAAGAGTTGGCAAGGTCTCTATGTCGTTAAGGGCATCATCCGCTAGTTTGGTCTCACTTGAGTAAAGCTCTAAATAGTGCTCTACCCATCTATCCATCTGCTGTTTCTTATCAGTGATGATTTCTCCAGTCAAGGTTTTCAATGGTACACTTCTTTTGATCATTGGATCAGAGGCTTTCTTTATTCCTTCATACATGCTTCTGATGTTTCCCTTATCACTTGCGATTTGAATGGGCTCACATAACTTGATCCAAACGTCATTCGCACACTGCCTGGCAGCCTTTTGCACATCCTTCCTAGCTTGCTTCAACTCATTCATAGTGTTACCCGATATTCTTTCCTTGTTTCTTAAGAGAGCTATCATCTTTTTATCAATCAAGGGCTGCAGTATCTGGATGTTTGCCGCAAACCAGTCCTGCCTCTTACGATCCACAGTGCCGTAAACCCCTACCGCTGTTTTATAAATAGTTTCGTTATGTTTACTCCATTTTTCATTTACTATACAATTTTCTGATATATCAGTGAAAGCGTCTTCAAGTTGCTGTTAAAATTCAAAGCACTTTCCAGGATCGTAATATTAATTCTGGGGCTAGATTTGTGTTTAGCTGTGTAGATTCTCTTTGGTCTCAGTCTAACCCTTGCAATAACCAAAGAATGATCCGTATCACAGTCAGCACTGTGGTAACTTCAAGTTAATGATGTATGGTTCAGATGTTGTCTCTGTGTGATAATGAAGTCCAGCTGATGCCTATGGCCGGATCTTGGATGTTTCCATGTGACCTTATGCAGCTCTTTTGTTTTAAAAAAGGAGTTTGTAATACATGGGTCATTTCTGGTGCAATGCTGCAGCAGCCTTTGCCCATTATCATTCATGCGACCGATGTTGTATTTTCCAAGGCACACTGGCCATGAACTCGAGTCTTTGGCCACACGAGCATTGAAATCACAGAGCATATAAATGTAGTCGGATTTTGGAACTGCCTTGAACACAGAGTTTAACTCCTCATAGAACGTATCCTTCAGATCATCAGAGGAAGCGAGTGTCGGTGCATATGCAGTAATAAAGGTGGCAAAACCACAAGAGGTTGCCAAGCGCAGGGATAATAGTCTTTCATTACCTCCAGTTGGGCTATCAATCATGCCATGTAGCGAATTCTTCACTACAAAGCCCACACCATGTTGCCTTTTTTCTGCCTGCCCTCTACCATTCCAAAAAAAGGTGCAATTGTTTTCCCTGAGTGACCCTTCCTCAGCGAGGCGAGTCTCCTGCAAGCCAGCAATATCAATGCTAAGAGGATTGAGCTCGGCATAAATCACAGCCGTTTTTCTCACATCGTCAATATTTGTCAAGTCAGTCAAAAATCCTGGACTCATGGTTCTTATGTTCCAGGTTGCAAGCCGTAGCTTGAGGTTTCTATTTTTCTTTTTATTAGTACCTGGTGCATTGGTTTTACAGCCTGTGATTCAGATGTTGTCCTAGCCCCAAGCACCTATTGAAGCAGGCAGGCTGTGGTGGATCAGCACCCAATTGGCGGAGGCTGCCCAGCATAGGCGGGCGGTAGCTGACCAGTGACACCTATAGGTGTCTCTCACTATCAGAGTCAGACTAATAGTTAATTCATTGTCTTGGCAGGAACATAAAGAATAGTTCCAGCCTCTGTCCCTAGAAGCGATTTTTCTATTTACTGTTCCTGTTCTTGTAAGTTCGGGAAGTTGTGAGGTTTTCTCTCTCTTTTTCCTATTTGACCGGAACGCGGTCAGCGTTACGCTCTCTACCTCGCATCACTGAAATCAGTATTGTAGTTTCTTTTATATATATATACATATATATATATATATATATATATATATATATATATATATATATATATATATATATATATATATATATATATATATATATATATATATATATACATCTGACGCCGATATATATCTGACACCAAACCCTACTCAAGACGACTATCACGTTAGGGGCAGACCAGAATAGGTCATTATTCTGCGCCCCAGAAGAGGACACAATAGATTACGCAATCACATGTATGCAAAATTCAAGATTGGTGACTCAGCCATGTGCACGTGTGGTTTGGCGTCACAGACAGCAGAGCACATACTCCAGAACTGCCCAAACTACAACATATACAGACGAACCTTCTGGCCTAGAGATATAACAGTGGACGATAAACTCTATGGACCGCTGAGTGAACTAAAATAGACTGTTAGATTCATACAAGAGACAACATGGCAGTTATAGACATATTTCAGGCGAACGAAAGAAGAAGAAGAAGAACTGGAAACCAATAATTAATAGTCAAATCCTCTTTCTGGCACAGCTGAAGTTGGGTTCATGCGTCTGATGTACAGGAAGTCTTCAACCACACGACAAAGCCTTGCATTTATCGGGTTCATTTCTCCTCTGCTGGTTCCTCTCACCTAGTCCAAGATGACTCCGGGCTGTATATCTCCAGGGACACGTGGTAATGCAGTGGCTAGACGCTCGCTGTCGTGCTGGTGGTCATCAGATCGATCCAAGTCAGAATTGTAAAATGTTGACCTGAGCTCCCAGACCAATCCCGCCTATAATGATTACCAGAGAAGTAAAGTTGACCGGTGTGATTCTGATCATATGACACGTCACGTGCTGGTTGACCTACAAAACATGGGTCTAGCAACGAATGCCCAATGCCACTTAAGCGGGTAAAAGTTTCCTTCACTTACTTTACTGGTACACAATCCACACGTTGGGGTCAGAAGCTTTTTCCTCTCAGGTTGTCGTGTCCATACCCAACATTTTCAAATCTCGATTATGCGTAACTTTGAACTGTAACTGTGAAGATAAACTTGTACTGCTACTGTTTCCCAGCTGCTAATGAACAATATTTATTAGCTGTAAATGACATGCCATGTTTACATTAATTACCTTTCCTTACACAGGCTGGTTTCCGGCGCCCATGGTTTTTGGCTCCATGATTGATACAACGTGCCTATTGTGGAAAAAGTCATGTACATCTGTTGGCGCATGCTCACTGTACGACATAGAGCTCTTCCGTTTCCGCTTTCACGTGTTGCTGATCGGACTCATCTGCATCACTATCATTCTCTACAGCACGGCCTTGATAATTTCCATGTGCTCTAAGAGGGAGGTCTTTCAGCCGAACGCAGATGAGTATTGCTTCAGCATACGAGAGACCAAGGAGCCACTTGACAGTAGTGGTAGCCAGGAATAGATTTAGGATCAAGAAATAAAATCACCAATTGAAACTTTGCTAACGCCAGTTTTGTTGAATTGTTTTAACAGCACTCTCTTCCAGTTATTGGACATGGTACTTGTGTATATTTCTGGAGGGGGGTTGTTTGGTTGACTGGTTGGTTGGTTGGTTGGTTGATATGTTGGCTGGTTGGTATGTTGGTTTTGTGGGTGGGTGGTTGGTTTATTGGTTGGTTGGTTGGTTGGTTGCTATGTTGGTTGGTTGGGTGAGTGGTTGGTTGGTTTGCTGGCTGGCTGGTTGTTTGGGTGGGTGGTTGGTGATTGGTTCGTTGGGTTGTTTGTTCGGTGGTTTGTTGGTTGGGTGGTTAGTTGGTTGGGTGGTTGGTTGATCGGTTAGTTGGGTTGGTGGTTGGTTGGTTTGTTGGTTATGTTGGTTGGTTGTTTGGTTGGTTAGTTGGGTGGTTGGTTGGTTGGATAGGTTGGCTGATTGGTTGGTTGGTTGGTTGTTTGGTATGTTGGTTGGTTAGTTGGTTGGTTGGTTAGTTGGTATGTTGATTCGTTGATATGTTGGTTTAGTGGGTGATTGTGTGGTTGGTTGGTTGGTTAGCTGGTTGGTTGGATTATTGGTATGTTGGTTGGTTGGCATATTCGTTGGTTGGGTGGGTGGGTATGTTGTTGGTTGATTGGTTGGTTAGTTGGGTGGCTGGCTGGCTGGTTGGTTAGTTGGTTGGTTAATTGTTTGATGTGGCTGTCTGGCTGGTTGGTTGGTTGGTATGTTGGTTTGTTGCATTGATTGGTGGGTGGTTGGTTGGGTGGTTGACTGAATGGCTGATTAAGTGGTTGTATGCTTGATTCGTTGATTGTTTGACCCATGGTTGGGTGGCTAATGGCTTCAATCAAGTGGGTCGAATGTGTTAGAGACCCAATATCTCCCATCATGTTCCACAATACTTGATGTCGAACCCAGCAGAAGGCCTTTCTGTCGTCCACGAAGCAAGTATGAAGATCTATAATTTGCTCCTCCTGCATTTCTCAAAAGTGGTTCCTTTACCAGATCGAATCCTGTCTGTACTTCTTGCAATTCAAACTCTAGCTTCTGGTTCGCCTTCGTCGTGATTATTCGCAGGAAGATATTGCTAGTATGATTTATCATGTCTCACAAACCGAAATACTTTGATCATTTAACTGGTTTATAAACTGGATCTTGTCTTATAAACCAAAATACCTTGGCCATAAAACTGGCTGCTATATAGCATTGTGTCTCATAAACCAAAATACCTTGACCATAAAACTAACTCATAAGCAGCCTCGAGTCTCACAAATTGAAAACACTTTAGCCATGGAAACGCTTAACGGCTGGAGAGACAATATTTGAGACCGGTAATGGGAAGCCACAAAGAAAATACAGGAATACATAACAACAGACGGAGAAGAACATTAAAGACAGAGATTAATAACGCCAGGAGAACACGGAAGGGGATGCAGGAGGCAGCAAAGGACGGGATATCTTTGCCAGCGTTTGTTGAGAACATAGGCTGCAGTGGAGGGGAGGGGGATTAGCAGAAGTAGAAGAAGGGACAGACAGTAATCTCGACTTGTAATATTTTCATATTATTCACGTTCTTGTCTCAATTGCTTATTCTTTTCAAATGTTTCCTTTATAAGACTGTTTACATATATTAGGTTGCGGGACATACATGTAAATGAGTTTTTAAGGGAAATGTACAGGGAATGTCATCGTCTGTGTCTGAATAACGTGTGGGCATGTCAAGCATGTCTTCCGACGACATTTGGATGTATCCACACATGAAGTAACTGTGAGGAGGCGACTGTGATTTGTTTCTTCGGCGAAAGATCACACACACACCCACACTCACACACACATACACACACACACACACACTCACACACACACACACGCTCACATCCACACTCACACACACACACACCCACACACACACACCCACACTCACACACACACACACTCACACACACACTCACACCCACACCCACACCCACACACACCCACATTCACTCACACACACACTCACACACACTCACACACACACGCACTCACACCCACACCCACGCCCACACACACCCACACCCACACAAACACACATACCCATACACACCCCCCCCCCACACACACACACACACACACACACACACACGCTCATGCATATACACATGCATACAGGCTTACATCATTTACATAAACTCTTACAGTTATGCACCAGTGCAATGACATACAAATACACACTCCCTCACATACACATATAAGACTCAACCACAAACTCACTAACAAAAGTTTATTTATACTGTACACACCCATACACACACACACACACACACACACACACACACACACACGCACGTGCGCACGCACGCACGCACACACACAGTCTCTCTCTATCTCTATTTTTCTCTATCTCTCTCTATCTCTTTGTCTATCTATCTATCTATCTCTCTCTATCTCTTGCTTGCTTGCGTTCGCTGGCTGTGAACTCCAGCGTGAAGTCCTGTATGTCGGATGGTGACATACTGTTGTCCAACATCAGTGTGATGTCAGACCGGACTGAGGTTTGCGTGAGTATCCGTTGTCCCATGTCTGGCTTATTGGTGTGCAGACTGGTGGTTTCTCGCCGTGCAGGCAGATACTCTCCGACTTCGGAAGAATCAGCGAACCTATTACGTTAGCGAGGACCCCGAAGGGATCTGTTGCACAGGACGCATGACTATGATGTGTTAGTAGGTCTTGGCCGGTATAGTACCTGGCCCTGATGCCTTGGAAACACATCTACGTCTATCTCTGTCTCTTCATCTCTCTTTCTCTCTCTCTCTCTCTCTCTCTCTCTCTCTCTCTCTCTCTCTCTCTCTCTCTCTATCTATCTATCTATCTATCTCTCTATATATCTGTCTATCCGTCTCAATCTTTCTTTATCTCTATATATCTCTCTATCTTTATCTCTCAATCTCTTTCTCTCTCTCTTTCTCTCTCTCTCTCTCTCTCTCTCTCTCTCTCTCTCTCTCTCTCTCTCTCTCCCTCTCACTCCGAGGCACTGTTTTATGACAAGTCATCCCAGAGTGATACAATCATCTACACAGATGAGTCTGTTGTGACAAGTCTTCCCAGAGTGATACAATCATCTACACAGATGGGCCTGTTGTGACAAATCTTCCCAGTGTGATACAATCATCTACACAGATGAGTCTGTTGTGACAACTCTTTCCAGAGTGATACAATCATCTACACAGATGGGTCTGTTGTGACAAGTCTTCCCATAGTGATACAATCATCTACACAGATGGCTCTGTTGTGACAAGTCTTCCCAGAGTGATACAATCATCTACACAGATGGGCCTGTTGTGACAAATCTTCCCAGAGTGATACAATCATCTACACCTTTGGATCTGTTGTGCAGCCCACGAGGAGCTCATTGACTTCCACGGCCCAGGTTGGACGGAGAACTGGTAAGGAAGACAGCTGAGCTGTTACCATGACCACCAGCAGTGTAAACATGGGGGTCATGGCAGTAACAAAGGCATTTCCTGGCTGGAGGCACAAATGTTCACCCATGCATGTTTACACAGCGCTTCCATGAGTATGCTAAAGAAGTTCTAGATGGGCTGGGTCAGAGAGCAATGGGTTGAATCTCTTAGGAGGTTCAGAATGACTAATACATCATTCATTTTTGTGCCAGGGTACGCTGGTGTAAGAGGAAACAAACAAGCAGATAGGCTTGCGAGTTTGATTGGTGTGAGGCGCGGACGAGCAGTAGACTAAGCAGACGTCCTGAACGCCCAAAGGTCCTTTGACCGACTGCAAGAGCGACAAGTCAAACCGGGTGGAGAAGGACACGAGCGTCATGCACATGTATATTCGAACTGATATTTGCTTCGGCAAAACACTGCATTTGCAAGTGAAGAACGGCTTTTTGTCCGCACTCTGTCGATTTCGTCTTGTCAAAGGTATTGTTTCCTTAACGTGTTCACATCAGGGACAATGGTGAACATTTCGTATTTTTGTTTCGTTGGCACAAGATTGGAGCAATTATGGGACGACCCCTTGTTATGAAGTTGGACTCATACAACTGTGATTTCAACGACAGAGGTGTTTCATGTCTGTAGAAATCTGACCCAAGCTTTCATAGAAATTCTCTTGTCTCTTCATACAGGATCCACTCTTGTTAGAATTATTATTGTTTGTGTAGTTCTTGCACTTAGTTCTGTCTTGTATGTAATTAATCACTTTACTCTTTTGGGTGTGTAGGAAACCGGCTTTACTACAAGCTCATGTTAAGAAGTAGATTCCTTGCACCATCCGCAATAGTCATTTCAGGCTCATAGTTTAAAATTATCTTATAACTGAAAATTACATCTTATAACACAACACACTTCATCAGAAAGTGACTTGAAGACATAATGTAACTCAATACGACACACGAATTGGTTAACTTAATGCGACCCATGAAGCCTCACCAAAAATAGCCACTCAGTGTGGAAGTTGCTCAATTTTGGACATTTGAGCCACCTGACGTCGCGCATCATATTCTAATGCTTAAACTGTCTTACCAACACCAGATTGGTCGCAGAAAGTGGGCTGATGCACTTTTTAACTGTGTTGGTTTTATAATTGGTCAATTATAGTGCTACTGTCGGAATGTGATGTGCATGATGAACTTGCTTGTAAAAGACTTACCATAATGAACAAGACACTTTGTCTGGCTCAGAAAATAGTCGAACACTGAACAATTGTTTTTATTTCTCATACGTATAACATGTATTATTTATATCATGAAGTATATGTTATTTTATATAAGCTGGATATACACCCGATGTTCTCCTGAAATATATTGTCATAGTTCTACCAAAGAATTCTGATGCAAAAGACTGTGTAGAACACCGGACACTTTGTTTAATAAGTCCCGTCACTAACATTCTGAAGAGAATTATGAGAAGCAGAGAAATAAAATAAAAGCAAAAGCTGGAGATGGGCAGTGTTGATTTGTGGAAGATAAAGATACAAACAACGCCTTATACATTTTGAGAGCATTAACAGAAAGATTGACTGAAATGAACAGTGATTTATATGTGTGGTTGATTGACTCACTAAAGGTGAAACGCGAGAAATTATTAGAATGTTGGAAATTATAAACATTGATGGCAAAGATCTGAGAATAAAACAGAGCAAAGAGTAGCCACAAGCATTGGCAACCACCTGGAAACAGTAGACTGAATATGCATTAGGGAAGTAAATGTAACATAGCACTAGAAATGGCAGCATTTCACAAGATGGAGAATAATATCTGCAATGAATTTGTCAATCGAGCCGAGGAAACGAATTTTTAAGAGTTACACTAAGCCAGTCCTGATTATGGAAGCCAATCGTGGACAATTACGTGAGAGGTAGGGAATTATGTGGAAGCAGCGTAGGTGTGATTTCATAGAAGAATGATCATTGCACCGTGGGCAGACAGAAATAGCAATGACGATATCTTGGCGGACAGAAATAGCAATGAGGATATCTTGAGGGACGTTCTCTCACAAAAAGAGTTCTTTACTCTGATCAGACGTGGACAGTCCCAATTTGTGGGCATGTCACGAGAATGGGACAGCTGGAGTATGTCGTCACGGCGTGAAAGTTGGAGGGTAGGAGAGGTACCGGGAAATCGAGACAGAAGATGCTAGACAGTCTAATATTGAACATCAGTATCAGAAAATGATCGCCAGCACACGAGACAGAAGGCTGTGGACAGACATGATCACCAACGCCAGATGGCTGGGACTAGAAGACGAAGAAAAAGAAGAAGAAGAAGAAGAAGTAGTAGTAGTAGTAGTAGTAGTAGTAGTAGTAGTAGTAGTAGTAGTAGTAGTAGTAGTAGTAGTAGTAGTAGTAGTAGTAGTAGTCGCAGCAGCAGGAGCAGCAGCAGCAGCAGCAGTAGTAGTGTAGTAGTAGTAGTAGTAGTAGTAGTAGTAGTAGTAGTAGTAATAGTAGTAGTAGTAGTAGTAGTAGTGGTGGTGGTGGTGGTGGTGGTGGTGGTGGTGGTGGTGGTGGTGGTGGTGGTGTTGGTGGTAGTAGTAGTAGTAGTAGTAGTAGTAGTAGTAGTAGTGGTGGTGGTGGTAGTGGTGGTGGTGGTGGTGGTGGTGGTGGTGGTGGTGGTGGTGGTGGTGGTGGTGGTGGTGGTGGTGGTGGTGGTGGTGGTGGTAGTAGTAGTAATAGTAGTAGTAGTAGTAGTAGTAGTAGTAGTAGTAGTAGTAGTAGTAGTAGTAGTAGTAGTAGTAGTAGTAGTAGTAGTAGTAGTAGTAGTAGTAGTAGTAGTAGTAGTAGTAGCAACAGCAGCACCAGTAGTATCAGTGTAAGGACACAGGCATGGTAGCTATTTCAAAATATCTGTGGAATGTCTTTGTTGCGTTCGCACGCTTTGAGTTCCAGAGTAATCTACATACGTGCTGCTATTACTACTAATTGTTAATACGATTGCAATAGACTGAGCTTTCCATATTACCAGTGTCCGACTTCTGGAGTACTTGTAATTTACGTCCTGAAGTCAAGGACGAGAGGTCAACAGTTCAGCTGACCGGCTTGTGGAAAGAACCCACATAACAGAAGAGAAGGTGTAAGCGCGTTATACCACACAGTCACTCCCACTTCAACTTTGACATCTTTAACTGAAAGAATACACCGTCGAGGAACACGGCATGTTTCGGTTTGTGGAATGTCTTTGCTGGACTGACTTCTGGTCTTACTGTCAGACTTGAAATTGGTCGGAGACTCAATGTCGGGCTGGCCAGCGTCTGCTACAGTCTGCTACGTTGATGTTTTACTATTGCCGAGTGTGGGCAAGGTTGATTAGGAGGCTGGGACCACTGTCTTGTCTTGAGCCGAGTCTGTGTTGTCCGTGGGGTTAGCTACTCTTGGTTGAGTTCTTCCGTCTCAGATTTGAAGTTGCCTGGGAGTTGTCAACTAGCCTGTGAATGCAACATAAAACAGAAGGAGTGTAACAAATGCATAGAAAGCCTGTCAGTTTTCTAATATGCTGTGCCTGCCAATGGATAAAAGAAGTAGTGTAACATCGGCAAGGAAAACGTGGTAATTTGCCAGTAGTCAGTGACAACAACAAAAAACAAAATGATTGCAGCAACACCAAGGAAAGCCTGGGAATTCATCAATAGTCAATGACAGATATAACAGAAGGATTGTAGCAACACCAAGGAAAGCCTGGGAATTCATCAATAGTCAATGACAGATATAACAGAAGGATTGTAGCAACACCAAGGAAAGCCTGGGAATTCATCAATAGACAATGACAGATATAACAGAAGGATTGTAGCAACACCAAGGATAGAGTGGGAATTCCCCAGTAGTCAATGGCTGGAGCCTCGGTGACGTAGTGGCTAGACAATCGCCTGCTGACCTCGTGGTCAGCGGGTTCGATTCGCTATGCGTGGATCCGGATTTTTTTTTTTTTTAATTGACGTTAGCTCGCATGTCAACAGAGCCTAAAATGATACCAAAAATGCTTTGTGAAGAAAAGGCGGCATGTGTGATACAGACCTCATCAGCAGCTGAGTGCCGATTGGTCTTTACAAATATGGATCCAGCCTGAAGCGACTTACAACATGTAAGTGGGTCCATTAGTTACAACTACTGCAACAACACATGGACATGTTAAAATTAACATAAAAATACAATAGACAAGATGATATTGTGTAGTACTAGGAAATGTGTGACATTATGAGAAGATGAAACGTGGAATATGTTGGGACAACTGGAAAGATTTGCGGAAAGAGAGGTAGCGGAAGGCAGTGTGAGAAGATTCTTGATACTCTTGTCATTGCTCGGAAGGGAGACAACACACGAATTGATCCATGCCGTCGGAGATCGCAATGATCGCCCAAACCAGCCGGCAACGCACTGATGATGATGATGATGATGATGATGATGATGATGATGATGATGATGATGATGATGATGATGATGATGATGATGATGATGATGATGATGATGATGATGAGAGAAATGTGTCGACGTCAAAAGACATTTAATGTAGACCCAAACTTGGAATATTTATCTCTGACTGTAAATCATTGTTAATGAGTTGATCAGAAACGTGTAGAGCGATTACCATGATTACTAATAAACTACAAACATTTTTTATTTGGTGTCTGTGTGGAATAGAAAGACAAAGCTGATACGACAGAGTCACCAATGTAAAGGTCATGGAGAGAACTAAACAAATACCAGTGAATCAGGTTGTGAGGAAAAGGAGCAGGATGTGACATACCTGAGATAATTGAGAATTGTATAACTAGAGATAGAGAAGACCTTAACAGTTAGTTGCATATCCTTATCAAAACGTTGGAGTCAATCATAGCGTTATTTAGCTGTTTGTGATTTCTTGGTAAGTTTACCTTCAGTAGTTTGCCATTTCTTTCTGAACGATCGGCACACATACCATATGAGCCAAATCGCCTGCAAATGTGTTTCGAACGTGGTATGATGGATTACGAATTGCGTCCATAACCCCTTCCACAGAGCTAAGAAACACAGAAAAGAACATTATAAAAATGAATTATATAGGGAAGACATGGAGGCAGCTGCGTGAGATAGCGAAAGGCAGGACAGCTTGGGGTCCGTTGGTCCAGAATCAAAGAACCAATGAGAGATAATGGGAGAAAGAAGAACACATCATTGCAATAGGAGCCTGGGAATTGCAGTAGCTAGCACACTTGCCTGCCAACCTAGTGGTCGTGCATTCGTATCCCCACAGACGCGGATTTTGTACAATTGACATGTGGTCCTAGGTCAACGCCGGTCACAAAATGAGAAAATATTCCTGGAAGTAGGTTTAACCTGCTGATGTTGACCACATCGCCCATCTAATGCCGATTAGTCGCCTTTATTGTCCTGGACATTTCCTGGTGACATTTCCACTTAGACAGATATGGGTGTATATAGAGGGGAGTCCGCATTTCCATATCTAACAGTTTGCACAACTTTTAACTCCACGTTTTCTTATTTGACTCCTTTCACAACTGAACTTCCTAACAACGAAGGATGTGTATTGGCCTAGCATGCGGGTTATAGCTTAAACTTTTTGTGTTTGTGTCTTAATGTTATTAAATGTTCTTATTTCATGTTTTTCTTAAGATATGTTTGTGTTGTTCCCGAAGAAGATTAGTATAATCGAGTGTTGGAATCTGTTGACTCTTATCTAAGTAATATTCCCTATCAGTATACGATTAGACACCAATAATACTTACTCTCTGTTGAAATGCATCTTATCATATCTTTTTTTTCAATGTTTTAAAAATACTCACGAAAGTATTGCTCGTAGTTTCTTTTTCGCAACATCGATTCTGGTCATAATCATTCTGAATTGTCGTTTAATTTGTTTGTTTTCTTCCATTAACTCATATTTTATAGCTGTCTTATACGGCGCGGATTTGTCGTAGGATTGTTCAAGCCTGAATGGTGCGCTTACATACAATTATCCCTTCGCACTCGACTTTGCAATGTTCATTGATTGAATGCTATACGCATTGCCTGCAAGAATTTCTCTAAAATCAATATTAATTACAGGTGCTGGAAATATCGCATGTGAATTCATGCCGCCGCATTACATGTTCTCCTTATTTTGTATTAACGAGTCCTGATTCGAAAAGAGAAAATGTCGTTTAAAGTATAAGGGAACTGGTGCAGATAAAAATTATAAGAATTAAACCAAAGAAATGTGAATTAGAAAACAATGGACACAAATTAAATATGTAACTGTTTATAATTATCGTTTTTTTTTTTTTTTGTCAGTACCACCCAATAATAATAATACAGTTATTTTAGAGAGGCTGGCATGCAACTGCAAGGCTGCTGGTATTTGATTGGACGAACCATCACAACAGACAGACAATTTAAAATTGACCTGCTTCTATTACTGTTATTTGTTCGATGCACGCTTACGTTTGTGGTTGGCTTTCGTGAGTTAAATAATAACCTTCTATTTGACAACGCAGACATGAAAGTATGTATCATTACTTTAAATGTGTAATTTAGGTTACATAATATGGTCGAGATAATTGTCCACAGGTGGTAACGTCGCGGTTTGAATGGCTGTGGTTCGCAGCCTGGAGCATATATTAGTACCAGTTAAATGAGATTCACACGTAAACTTTTTGACGAAACTGTGACGTATCCGTTAGAAAATAACCACACTAAAAGCAATAGCAATATAATAATGATATTAAACCAAGTTCTTTATATAAACTATTAACAAAATTTGTTAATATAAACTATTACGACAACTGTAATATAAACTATTATTACTATTAACAACATTTCTTGATATAAACTATTACAATAACAATATCCTATTCCTCTCGGATTCTGGAGCAATCATCGTTGAGTATAATTCAGTCCACACTTCTTTGTAACCTGATATGTTCTTTACATTTTTTGTTGCTATCCCTTATTGGACGTTGCAGTCAACACCAGCATTTTTCAGCTGTTGTTGGTGTACTAGGCAAGATTACGCTCATTACATTAGTGTTGCTTATATTATTATACATTGCCAATTTGTTTCAGCTTTCCAAATTCATCTTTCTCAATTACCCTCTGCCTCTTTTTCCATTATTTTCCCCACATAAGCCTAACTTCCCTAATACACTTGTTCTGAGTATATGCCCCATAAATATATCCATACATAATAAAACTGCTACTGGTAACATTAGTATTGGCACTCTTAGCTGGCTGTTGCAGATGAGGATGAAGCACGTATGGGAATGCCCCGAGTGCTATGATATCAATTATTGACTCAATACAACTCAACTCAACTCAACACAACCGTGTCCCATACATTTCACGACTGTTCACTGAGATTTTGGGGAGGTATCTTATAACACCCACAGCATTTAATACCTCAGCCTCTGCTGGCTTCTCGCTCTACGCTATTCTCACCATCCGCCTGAAAAGCCACATCTCAACTGCCTTCAGTTTGTTCACCATTTAATTCATGATCTTTAGAGGTCGAAAAGTTTAAAGCTCTCGCGCTTCAACTTCTGATGGGCTGATGGCGGGTTAGTAGGTTCAAGCCACACACCTGTCAGTTGGACTCCAATGTTGATATGGGGAGGGGGGGGGGGGGTATAATTACAAGTACCTCAGAAATCGAAGTGGGTTCCCGTGATGGTGGGGAACATTCGTTATAGAGAACATTAACCCACACGCAAACACCAGTCCAGTTCACTGACTAGTGATAGCAACTGCTACACGCACACACACACACACACACACACACACACACACACACACACATAAGAAAGAAGATGTCACACAACTTGTCAGTACGAAGACGTTCGTTATTATCATAACAGGGCAGTTTTCATAAAGCCGTGCATTTCTGTAAAATAAATTGTAGATCTGGCGATTACTGTCTTGTGGTATATCACTGTAATGTTTAGATATTGGAAACTGTCGTACTGAGTCATTGCCTGGGGTATAACAGCTTTCCTGGTTTGGTTTAATTACTTTCATTTGTTTTTCTTTCGCTTAGTTTCAAACTCAAGCGACGTCCATACACGTGTTACTACTTTCAGTGCACTGGACTGCTTTTTGCGTGTGGATTAGCTTTCCCTGTTACCAGTGTCTCTCTACATCGGGCGAACCAACTCTGACTTCTGAAGTATTTGTAATTTGCGTCCCCTAGCAAAGGACCGAGAAGTCAACATTTTCGTTCAACAGACCGGTGTCGGGGTTGAACCCGCAACCTCAGCATCAGCACACCGAGTGTTTAAGAACAAGCGCTCGTATTCATTCGTCATGCTATCCTACCCTTCATAGTAAAATAATCTTGGACGATATTCCAGCTGCACGAAGGATGTGTTAATCTGAGTGTGAGAACACATAATATAAATATGGGATGTATTTTTAATGACCGGGCAGTGTTTGAAAACATTGCCGGTCCAAGTTTTGTATTCGCCCTCTGTAAAGTTCATGCAACATAATAGGTAAGTACAAAACGTGGACCGGCAATACTTTCAAACACCGCACAGTCATTAAAAATACACTCTGTACTTGGTAATCTGTCTCATGGTTTAGAAGTGGACAAAAGGGTATTGCGCAGCATTATTTCATATGCAACGTGCGCAATATAAACGTAGCTACAGAAGCCATGTTTCTTGGTTTGTTTGTTGTTGTTTTTTTTCTTTCCACTTCATACGATATGTCCTTTACAGTACGTTGCCATTAACTCCCGCATTTATTGGCTGTTTTTTTTTTTTTTTTTTCGCTCGCTCGGGTCCCCACATCAATGGCGATAGGTCAACATTTTAGTCCAACTGTCCGATGTAGGGGTTGAACCCCTTAACTCGGCATCAGCACACCAGATATTTAAGAACACTGGTTCTTATCCATTCGGCCATGCTAACTTACCTATTGGCTGTTTGGGATATACAGGCAATGTTACGTCCGCTAGTCTTATTTTTAGCGGCTGCCCAGGTGGCTAAGAATGCCTGGTCCTCCTTCGGTGACCCGGGTTCGAATTCTTGCTAAGGTGTGGATTTTTTTTTTTGATTTTTGTTTACGGGAGAGGGGGGGAGGGCAACAAGAAAACCATAACCTGCACAGTTCGCAGTGACTGCATTAGCCAGGCGGCCTTAATTTTTCAGGCTCAAGATCCCTCGTGTCCTTCACCGCAAGATACTATAGGCAGTAAATGACAAATGACAGTCTTTATTAATGATAGTTGTCCGCACTTTTTAGGGCCCATCCCCCACAGGCTCCTAGTAGTTGTCAGCATGCGACAGAGGCCACCCCGGAGCAACGGCTGTGACAGGCCGGCAAAACCAGGCGAGTGTAACAAATTCGGCATCAAACCAGTCGGTGAACTAGGGTATGTCTACCCACCATGCGACGACAGGATTCGGCAGACTCCGCTGAAGAGATCATTGAGATGATTCAAGGGGCAAGACGGCGTTTACCTGCAAAGTGATGTGGAACGCAATGATCACATCAAGGGCGCGTAGAGCACCCTGGCCATCCACTGTATCTGTATTCGTCTCCAGTCGTCTTTACTTGTCTAGTCACTGGATTCAGATGGACTCAGGCGAGAGAGGGTGCGCAACTTTTACTCACTTTAATCAAATTCTTCGCACAAGTCATTCTCCATCCAACTTCATCTACGAAACCATATAATTGCCTTCTCCAAGTCTCTGTTAATGATACTCTTGATGACTAACCAACCGTTGTGGAAATCAACAAAACTATTCATTGACTTCCCAGCGATTAAGCCCCTGGTTCTGACTCAATCCCGGCTGAGATCTACAAAGAAAGTGGACCGGTTCTGATAGAGCAGCTTCACCAAATCTTTATAAACATATGGGTGAACGAAACCATTCTACAAAATTTAAAGGACACGTCAATTTTCTACCTATGCAAACGTAAAGGAAACCGCCAATCCTGTGACTACCACCGTGGCATATCCTAGGTCTCAATTCTCAATTGCAGGGAAGATACTCGCCACAGTGTTTATCAATCACCTCACAGCCCATCTCGACCTTAGTCGTCTTCCTGAGAGTCAGTGTGGCTTTAGAAAAGAACGAGAAACCGGTGACAAAATTTTCGCTGCTAGGCAGCTGCAAGAGAAATGTCAGAAACAGAATTCCGAAATATTCTCCACCTTTATTGATTTTACAAAGTCCTTTGATACAGTCAACAGAGAAGGACTGTTGAAGATTATGGCGAAATATTGCTTTCCACGAAACTTTGTCCAAATAGTGCTGCTATTTCATAATGATATGTAGGCAAGAGTCCAGGAAAATGGCGAATTGACTGAGCCCTTTCCTGTCACCAATGGAGTGAAGCAAGGATGTGTCCTGGCACCAACACTGTTCAGCCTCATGTTTTCAGCCATGTTGAAGAATGCCTTCGAGAACAACGACATTGAAATAGACATCAACTACCGTATGGATGGAGGGCTATTCAATCTCAGAAGACTAAGCTAAAACCAAAACTACCAACGACACCATCTGAGAGCTCTTGTTTGCTGATGATTACGCTCTATATTCCAACTCAGAGGCAGATATACAACACACTGTTTCAGCTTTCTCATATGCCTGTGCCAACTTTGGGCTCAAGATCAACCTAGAGAAAAGTGTAGTTATGTACCAGCCAGCTCCAGGGATTAATCACACCGAGCCGAATATCATAGGCTAAGTGTTGTGGACAAATTCACCTATCTTGGCAGCACTGTATCACAAGCTGCCACAATTGACAAAGAAGTGAATGAAAAATTCTCCAAGGCCAGCGCGGCGAATTGGCAGACTGTACAAGAATGTGTGGGACAGAAATGGAATAACCCTGCAAACGAAGCTGAAAGTCTACAAAGCAGTTGTATTATCCACACTGCTATATGCTTGTGAAACCTGGACTGTTTACCAACGACACGCTAGGAAATTAAACCACTCCCTCACAGTCTGCCTTAGGAAGCTGCTGAAGATTAAATTGCAAGACAAGATCCCAGACACTGAAGTATTGGAAAGAGCGTCCATGTCTAGTATCCACACTCCACTAATGATGAATCAGATTCGCTGGGTTGGTCACGTGACTCGCATGCCAGTTTACAGGCTCCTTAAACGATTTTTCTTTTTACAGTGAGCTGCACTAAGTGTAAACAGTCCCAAGCCGGCCAGAGAAAATGCTTTAAAGACACTCTGAAGATCTCACCAAAAGCTTTTGGAATTCATCACTTGGAAGACTATTGCTAAAGACCGAAATTCGTGGCGTACATCATTACGCAAGGGTGTAGTCACTTGTGAAGCAAACAGGACTGCAAAAGCTGTGGGAGAGGGGGGGAATGCTGAAAAAAAAAACACTGCAGGAGAACGTCAAGCATTCTTTGTCCACATTGTCAATTAACATTTCGAGCCAAAGTATTCCTTACCAGATATTTTAGACCTCACGGCTCCAGACTTTCAAGCCCAAATGAATGAAATGAATGGTCATCATCATTCTTGGTGGGCGAACACCAACTCCTATTAGCAATAGGGAATGACGAATCACTGCTGTTGGCAATGAAGTGGTAGACGAAACTGCAGATGGGTCATAGTGTCTGATGGCGTAGAATGTATCCACAGGCGGTGGGGGACTAGGGAGGCCGAAACGCCGGAATGTTCCCGCTTCAATCAATTGCAAGTCATATGTTGGAAAGCGATCATGTGATTGAAAGCCATAGTGCCTTTCGCGTGTTGTTTAACACACAAATTAGTAGCTTGTCAAAGTTTGCAGAAGCCATAATGATCAATATTCATAGGCCAGTTTTGTACAAACAGAAACACATGTTAGTCGGTTTTAAATTACCGTGGCAGACAACTGACATTACTGTGCGAACATGTGTATATTTCAGCTTGAAGGATTTAGCTAGTCATCTTACTTTATGTTGTGTGAATTATGCAATATGTTCCTGACGATATGCAGCGAAATATGATATGCCAGGCAATAAATGGTGCAATCTATTGTTTGTGTCTTCGTTATTCTAATAGTCCTAGATTCACTTTTGAATTTCGAGGACTCACGTCCACAGATATGTAGATTTCTTGTATTGAGAAATGGTTGCATTTCTAAAGTGGTACATCACTGGATCAACACATGCACTTCCCTAACTCAGACCCAACACGAAAAGCCAAAGCTAGGTTTGATGGGGAATGTCCCTCTCAATAGCCTGTATTCGTAAGCTGTAATCTGATTGGTGGTGGGTAATTTTGCCGGATATGTTACTGATTCAGTGACGTAAGTATCTGTTTTTTTTTATAAAAGGTTATCTAACATTAACTTGTGGTGTCATAAATAAAAAAAGCAAGTGTTATACTCTGGTAAACCATATCTATAATATGTACTGTCTAGAGATTTAACGTATTTTAATCTAAATATTTACAGGACTAAGAACATATTTGAATAAAGGCTGGATATATTATTCAGTCTGAGACTGAGATAAACCTTTGTTGTTGGGACTCGTGGTTTATCTCTATATTGCTATGCTCTAAGTGAAATTCGGGGTAAAAATTCAATAACTGCACATTGCTTGCTGGGATAAAGCGTAAAATCGGTCACACACTTGCCATACCGATAGCAAATTCCTGCCCCAGGACTTGTTCTGTTTCTTTGTTTTTAAAGCTGATATTACTTGTGTACCAGAAGCTGTATTACCTGATGGTTGTCATATATTTTTGAAGGGAGTGGGAGATCACTGTAGTGCATGCCCCATCTCTAACAAAAGAAGTAGAGCCCCATCCTCTTCTATCTTCAATAACCCCAGAATATGAACCTTGAGTTATCTGCAGGCCTCGTTCTATTAAGTATGTCTAGGAGATATAGATTATGGCCCTGGTGAGAATAATGATTACTAACTGGGATTCTGCCCCTTCTCCAATGATTCTTTAGCTCTGGAGCCCCCTTATTGTTTATCAAATCTGAGGAAAGTCTGGAGAATTTTCTCAGCCTGATTTAGATAAGAAAACATGGATGTTGAGCAGTTGATAGATCTAGAGTCTTTTTATTTCCCCATTCAGTAAGTCATGATGAGTTAATTTATTTTTAAACAATCAAACACATAATCAATCACATTAGATTCTGACAACATGATGTACAAAGAAGTTGTTGACTCACAGATAGGTTTGAACTGATAAATTAACAGAAGGTCAATTCATGTTAATCATTTATTGACTGGGCCTGAGCCTTCTGGTCAGTACATACATCTCTATTGTGATTTACACAAGATAATAGAAAATTTGCACATTGGACCATTGTCCCAGACAATCAATCAAGCATCAATATATGAGATGTCAACAAGTGTGAAACATAGTAAACATTTTGATGTTGTACATATTAAGTGTGATGGTGATTCAACAATTAACTATCAGTTTCCTGAAATTGGGTGTGGTGTCTACCAATTTAGAAAGGTAACCTGGTGACTGGAAGATTTGGTAAGCCAGGTTCCATTGACTGATGGATCCACTTCAGGTCTGCCCGTATAGCTCCACTGAAGGCCTCCCCATACTTTGCTCATAGCCAAGTCATCCTCCATCTCACTTGTGGTTCATCTCTTTCTCTCGGCCTCCCTCTTTCAGGTCTGATTTAGGTGGTTAGTTTGCTGATGTGTTGGGTGGTTGTTGGTATGTAGCCACCAAGATCACTGATGAATATTCACATAAATATATACATTCCTACCAATACAATATTCTAGAAGTAGGTCGGAAGAAATCTAAATTCCTGAAGTAGGAACTAGTTCCCCTCCCCTCCTTTTCTCTCTAAGCTAGTGTTGGGTTAATTTGGGGTGGTCAGAGTTTATCACACGGTGTACGCCTTGTCTCAGTTGGTACCTGCTGTATGTAAGTTCTCATTTGACCTGGGGTCAGTGAACGTGTACAGTAAGACAGTGACAAGAGTGAGAATATGTCAAGATGCATGTATATAAATGACATACATTTATAACATTTCTTCCACTCAGTGGTGTTTATCGCGTGTATAAATAATTCTCTGTGTTTTCCCAATTAACTTCTTCTTCTTCTTGTGTCTAATAACTCTCTCCCATTATCTGTTGTTGTTGTGTTGAGTGGTGTGTTGTGTGGTGATGAGTGGTGTTGAGTGGTGTTGTGTTTTAAGTTATGTTGAGTAATGAGTTAAGTTCACTTCGTGTGATGGAGTTCCACGAAGCACAACTTTCTCATGTAATGCAGTTCATGTGTGCCCTTATCTAATTAAAATTCGACAAAAACATAAATATTTATTCCGTCAAACCCTATTAATTCAATAGATGAAGGAGAAAGGAAAGATTGATTTCTCTTTCAGCTTTCTAGATTGTAAATAGGCATGGATAAGTCTGTTTTTGAACAAGGCACTTATTCTAGTACACGAACTGTCATTTCAGCTGTAGGTAGTGATAGCATCTTTTATCAGTGTTTCTGGTGAAATGCACAAGATTGCTTTCGAATCATCACTTCTCACAGTTGTTTAGAATAGAATGTAGTAGTATAATGCACTTCTTAAAGTTAATAATTATCTCTAAGAATATCAGAGATTGCAGTTTCATCGAAGAGAGGATTGGAGTTTGCCCGGGAACGGCTCTGCGTCGTTACAATCTACAGTCGAGCATTTTTACATTTCAGAGGTTTTAATTAATAATAATACATTTCAATTGACATCACAAACACTGGATACCATTCTTTTGACACTTGACACATCTGGTTATCAGTTTCATCTAAGGCCTAACAAGCTCACCTGGGATCCAGACATTCTGCCTCCTCTATTTGAAAATTTGGTCACACAATTTCTGACGTCTATTCGCCAGGCATGTTTTTGCAAGAGTGCGCGCTTATTAACATTTCTGATGAAATATTACCATATGCTAATCATGCTTTGGCGCGAAAGCGGGTCACATGTCCCTTTTCGTCCAATGGTCTTCCGAGCTTTGTCTGATGCAATCTTTCTAAGAATCCACGTCATCTGTCACTTATGCAGTTCCAGTTTCGATGTTAAGTTTTAAGTCCTAGTCTCCGTTTGCGGTTGTGAAGTCAATTTCTTTTAATGTTGTTTCCTCTTTTTGCGGCAGGTGTTGGTAAATGAATAATGGTGGTTAGCGTTATGCTACAATGGTCAATGTCAGCCACATTGTTGTTGGTTATGGGCAGTTTAGAACCTGTTTCTGACCAAGTCAGGATGCTTTTGGTGATTCTGGAATACCATTTTAATCCTTCTATTCTGAGCCAGGACCAATTAATGAATGTTTGTAGCTTATGTGAAGAAGCCTTTGTCGTTCTACACGTAACTGCTCTATACAATAGAACTGATTTAACGCGAGAATTGATCATTCAAGGTGTATTGCTAAGTTTAATTTGATTTGACTTCCAGAAATACCCAAGTGCTAAGTAACGTCCTCTGGCCTATTGTATTCTTAGTTTAATGTGTGTAGTTATTCGCTATTTTTTTCCTTTTCAGTGTGTGCACATTGGCGACTGAACAGTTAGAATCGTTAGTGGAAAATATAATCTGAACACGCTAGGAAATGAATGTTGCTCACAACGCAACGCCTGCCAGTGGTCATGCCATTAGAGACCTCATAAGCAATGATCTCCGTGTGGTGTTTCTCACAGTTAACTATAGCATTCTAGCCAGTGCCGTGGCCATATTCGGGATTGTCACAAACATCATCAACATCAGTGGTGTTCTTCAAACAAGGCATCAGAGACACGATCAACATCAGTCTTCTATCGCTGGCGGTCTCCGATTTATGCTCCTTGATCTTCCTTCAATTGATCAATCTGTTCAGAAACCCTTTGTTCATCTACAAAGTCCCTGTACTCGCTGATGAGGTTCAGCATCTCTCAGCAGCTTGGCCCCATGCATGCTTCGCCAGAATCACCAGCTGGATCACGGCTTACATCACGCTTGAAAGATGCCTATGTGTGATTATTCCCCTGAAGGTGAAAAGAGTTGTTACCCCTAAAGTTACGATCTACTCCATGGCAATCATTTTTCTAGTTATGTTTGTAACTATGACTCCTGAATATGCCTCATGCTATATTGACTGGAAGTTCAGCCCTGCTTACAACCAAACAATGCTAGGACTCATTTTTCTTAAAGGCAGGGATCAAATGGTAGCTGTAAGCTTCTGTTTAGGCTCAGTCACCCAAATAGCTGGATTTGGCGCTGTAATTTTATGTTCTACCATCCTAGTGATAAGAATTCATCAGTTATCAAAGTGGAGACAATCTTCGGCCAGTGATACTTCTAAGGAAAGTTATAAACGAAGCCAGAAAACAGTTAAAATGGTTCTCTTGGTTGCGGTGATATACTGTGTATGCTTTCTGCCTATGCTGACAAATTTTATCCTTTGCTCTGTGGAACCTGGTTTTATGATTTTTGGTGCATATCACAATATGTTTCTTATAGCCTGGTCTTTTGCATTTCTCATTGACGCCATTAACTCTAGTGTCAATATTTTTGTCTACTACAGAATGAGTACGAAATTCAAAACAACCTTTGATACTTTATTCAAAAAAATTATTCTGGAACAGAATTTATTGTCATCGTAAAAAACAGTTTCAGCAGCAGCAGTAGTAGTAGTAGTATACATTTTTGTGTATGAATCGTGGTGATTTTCATTGCAAAAACAAATGCAGTTAAGTCCTATGGCTATTGCTTAGATATCTAAACACGGAAAGAATGCTGAACAGTATATTCTTTCAAAACTGGCTGTACAAATGACAAACATAGACTCAGAATCATCATCAAAATTATCGCAAGTACCTTGCCGGCTGGCTAGGGCGATCATACTTCTCCACAAATTACTACCTCAGACGGCATGGCTCAGTACCTGCGTTGACTCCTTTCCGAGGCATTACACAAGACTGTCTAGAATTGTCTCAAAAATAAATAGCCTATAAGCATCAGAAGGCATAGATAACAGCAAGTAACATGAGCATGCTTAAAACGCAATTGATGTCATTTCTTTTTGGTGTTCTTCCTCTTATTTGTCTCCTGTTGTTGTTGTTGTTGTTGTTGTTGTTGTTGTTTTTGTTGTTGTTGTTTTTGTTGTTTTTGTTTTGTTGTTGTTCCTTCAGATTTTCCGTTGTCACGATGTCCCCCAGGTTTTCCTTCCAATAACATGTCCACAGAATGTTGACTGTCTTCTTCTGGTGCGAGCAGTTCTCTCTGTGGATTAACTTCTTTCAAAATACCTCAATTCCACGTGTTATTTGTCCAGGGTGTTCTCATCACTATTCTATAACAACACATCTTTGCAGCTTCCACATAATGTCTCACTAGTCTTCTAATTGTCCATGATTCACTTCAGTACTTCATGAATGGCTCTTAGGACATCATGTTCTCACCTCTACAAATATGTAGTCCGAAACATATTCTTCGTCTTGTGTGATACTGCTTTTGCTTCGACTATTTACGTGTAACTTATTTGATAAATTAATTGTTATCAAGTTTCCCAAATACTTAAATACAGTGACTTGTTTAATATCAATTCCATTTATTTCGATGCTGCATTTTGGGAAAACATTATTTGTTTCGTTGAAAATATCGTTATTTCTTTTTATTTTCTGTTGAAAGATGCCCAAGTGATTGTCAATTCTAATGGCTGTATTTTTGCTTTTGACATTATAAAAGTTCTATTATTTTCAAAACCTTACCATAAATGTTTAAATGTTCTAACATGTATAACAATGTATTCAACATATTCCAACGTTTATAACAATTTATTCATGTTTTACTTTTCAAATGTTATAGTCTAGTAAACACATTCTATAAACATAAAGATTCGCAAGTATACACCTGGTATAAATGGAACAATCTAGATACTAAAAGCCAAATTGATTTTATATTAACAAGAAATAACAGAAAGAGAAATATATTAGATGCAAGAGCAGTGCCCAATTTCAGTATAAACACAGATCATAAAGCAGTCGTTGCCACAATAAGAACCATTAGAAGAAGAAGACAAAGAGCAGGAAAATACATGCCATGCGAATCAGTAAACTTAAAAAACCTTAAAGACGAGGCAGTAAGGGAAAATTATGAGAAAGAACTAACTGAACTCTTTGTAAAATTACCTACGGTAAGAAAAACAGTGGAAGAAGAATGGGAGATATTCAAATCAAGCATTTTATATACTGCAAAAATAACATGCGGAACCACGAAAAAACGCAAAACACGGATAAAGAAAATAACAAGTTGGTGGAACGCAGAAGTAAAGAAAGCGGTAAAAGAAAAAAAGGAAAAATATAAAAAGTGGTTGAAGAGCAAACAGGAATGTGATTACAGAGAATACAGAATAGCGAGAAGACATGTGAGTAGAATAGTAAAGAGGGAAAAACAAAAAGACTGGGAAGAGTATGGAGAAACCCTAAATAAAAACTACAAGGGAGGCAACCAGAAACTTCTACAAAAAGATAAGTGCAATGCGAACCACAGGAGAACCCTTTGACCCAACAGAAATGATTAACAGCGAATATGGAGAACCAATAAGTGAACAAAAACAGATCCTAATAAGATGGAAGCAGTATTTCGAACAACTTCTCAACATCCCATCAGATGTCACAGGAATTCAAGAGACCTACACAGATGTCACCGAGGAACTAGAACCAGACATACTAAAAGAAGAAATTATAGAAGCCATCAGATTAGCCCCATTAAACAAATCACCAGGACAGGATGAAATACCAAATGAACTAATTAAAGCAGCGAGGGAAGTAGGAACAGCTTGGCTACATAGACTATTCAACCATGTTTGGGTAGAACAACAGACACCACGAGACCGGGGAAATGCCATAATTATCCCAATTTGGAAAAACAAAGGCAGCAAAAGAGATTGCACACAATACAGAGGCATTTCACTGTTGAGTCATACTGGGAAAATATTTTGCAAAATTCTTGAAAAAAGATTACGAACTACTTTAGAACCCCAGCTAAGCGAAACGCAGCTTGGATTTAGGAAAAACAAAGGATGCACAGACGCCATTTTTGCTCTTAGACAACTTATAGAAAAATCAATTGAATTCAATGAAACACTCTACTTAGCCTTTGTCGACCAAGAAAAGGCATTTGATAGGGTAGATAGAAACAAGCTGTGGGAAATCCTTAAACAATATGGAGTGAGTACACATCTAACAAACCTATGCAGAAGTTTATACAACAACAGTGAATGCATAGTGAGAGCAACTGGAGAACACTCAGAACCCTTCACCATAAGATCTGGAGTACGACAAGGTTGTGTCCTGTCCCCTCTCTTGTTCATAACATATATAGACAACATATGTAAAGAAACCAGCCAAGCAGAGACAGCAAGAATACCGCATGACGAGAACACAGAAGAAGAACCATCTGCAAATCTAACCATTAGAGAACTCCTGTTTGCGGACGACCAAGCACTAATAGCAAAATCAGAAGCTGAATTACAAGACCACATGAATAGTCTAAACGAAATGTGTAGGGAACATAACATGAAAATTAGCACAAGCAAAACAGAGGTAATGACTATAACTAAAGAAGAACAAACAGCAACAATTCACCTAAACGAACATCCCTTGAAACAAGTAAAGAGCTTCAAGTACCTAGGAAGTATAATATCATCAAATGGCAGATCAGAAGACGAGATCGAAAATAGGTGCAATAAGGCAAATCAACTCATTGGACAAATGGCACCAATACTAAAGAACAAACATGTATCAATAACTACTAAGAAAGCACTTTACAACACAATCTTCCTACCAACTCTCTGCTACCAATGCCAAACCTGGACAATGACAGAAAAAGAGAAAAGAAAAATCACAACAACAGAAATGAGGTTTCTGAGAAGAATACTCAACGTATCAAGAAGAGATAAGATCAGAAATGAAGAAATCAGGACTAAAGTAGGGGTTAAAGCTGCTCTAGATTTTATTAGAAAGCAGCAAGTCAAATGGTTTGGCCATGCAAGTAGGCTACCAGTCAACAGCATGCCACAACAAGCAATGATGTACAGACCAGATGGAAACAGAGGAAGAGGCCGACCACGTAAACGTTGGACTGAGGGAATAACAGAATCCATGGGAATGTCGATATACGAAGCCCATAACCGGGCACTCTCACGAAGTTTATACTTCACCTCGACACCGCAAGGTACAAGAGGAACATGATGAGATGAGATAGTCTAGTAAATAAAACAGAAATATGTTATAATTATTCCGTCTCTCAGTGTTCTCTTGAATATTATGACGTTATGTGTGCCTTACCTATATAAATCCATACTCCTCCTCCCCAATTTCTGGTTTTATTTTACTTTTTATTCTTCCAGTTATAATTATCATCATTATACATCTAGCAGTAACTGTGAAAGTGACTTCAGAGTTCATGATTATTCTTTAGTGAGTCCGCCGCCGTCGCACTCCAGGCAGGTGGATAAGAGCATTGATCACCTCAATATCTCCGCCAGCTTATATTTGCTAATTAATCTTGGGATTCATACACATGAACGTACAGAGACAGATTTAAATTAAGTGTATGTTTCATATCTTTACAACCAACTGTGCTGTATATAATCAATTACTCACATAAGGTACGCTTACCTATCATCGTACGGTACACATTAATAACCGAGAGGCTACGCTGCTGCAGATTTCCTTGGTGAAATGAGATTGCATACAGGCATTTTCATTGCGACTACACGTTCCATCTGAAGGGATACGGGCACCATCGTTTGTGGCTTGCTTAAATCTCCATTAAGTGATATCAACTACACTGGGCAGTATGTTGTAAGTCGTAACTTTACTGGAAATCAAGAACAATGCTTTCTAATATGATCTGATTCACAATTGTCTTGCCACTCGAATATGGCTTCGTGTTCAGTTTTGAATTAACCATGTTCAGACGTGATAACTGGTAGCTGTAAAAATCTTAATTTTGAAAAAATGTTCCTTCTTACCTGGGAATCCGAACGTGTATCGCCGATACACGTTCGGATTCCTGGGTAAGTAGGAACATTTTTTCAAATTTTTATTTTCTTTTCATTGCTTTCATTTTGTAAAATCTTTTTGTTCTTCTCATCCCGTCGTCACGCCTCAATGTAGTTACCGGAGGGTCTTCTCCGTGGCTATATGTTGTGTTTTGTGTGTGTATTTGTTTGCTGGTGAAGGCTAGTTGCCGCAACGTCCTGTATGTGTCGTAATTTTGTTATGTAAAGCTGCACTACTTTGTGTCATTTTATATTGTTTACAGGGTAAACTTAATTCGTTCCAGAACTCGGTTCGTACCCCGAAACGTTCGTAACCCGAAACATTGAAATCAATGAAAGTGAGACCATCCGTTTCAAGATGAAACAATCGTTGTTTTTTATTAACATCCGGCCGTTTACCTGGCAAAACGCAAAGAATACGTGGACTTCACGTATTAAATAAAGAGAAAGAAACCAACCAAATAAATTAAATGTAAAATAAAAAAAAATAAAAAAAGATTTAGTCTGTCGTTCATACCAAGAAAACGACCATGGGAAATTCGTCACTTTCTTTGCTATTCTGAATCATTAGTTTCAGGAGTTTCTTGTCGCTGTTTCTTGGCAGCCGACTGGGAATCTTTCTGCACCAAGAAACAATCAAGAAAAATGTGTCGCTTTCTTTGCTGGAGAATCTTTCTGAAGTGGGCCATCGCGTTATTATTCATCAAGTTTTTCTTTTCTCTTATTCTTTCATTGTCCAAGTTTGGCATTTGTAGCATAGAATTGGTAAGAAGAGTGTGTTGCAGCGTACTTTCTTAGTAACTATAATTACATGTTTGTTCTTTAGTATTGGTGCCTTTTGTGCAATGAATTGATTTACCTTATTGAATGTATTTTCTATCTCGTCTTCATATTTGCCGTTTGAGGATATTATACTTCCTAAGTCAATTTATCATGTGCCATGCCGGAAAGCGTGGGCGGTCATGACTCGCCATTTCACTCGATCACCAGATCAACTTCCTAAGTACTTGAAGCTTTTTACTTGTTTCAGCTGGCATTCTTTTAGATGAATATTTGTTTTGTTTTCTTCTGTAGTTATAATCATTACCTTTGTTTTCATGCTATGTCCCTTACACACTAGATTTAGACTGTGTAAGCAGTCTTGTAAGTCTGCTGCTTTATTTTTTTTTCTTTGAACTCAAGCGTAGTCCATGCACACTATTTGTCTGTGCTCTTTACATCATGCAGTGTTGTTACGGTCTCTGTTTGGCTGGTTTATTTACATATGTTATCTATATAGATTATGAACAAGAGAGGGGACATGACACATTCTTGTCGTACTCCAGATCTTATGGTGAAGGGTTCTGAGTGTCTCCATTTGTTTTCACTATGTATTCACTGTTGTTGTATAAACTTCTACATAAGTTTGTTAGATGTGTACTCACTCCATATCGTTTGAGAATTTCCCACAGCTTTTTTCTCTATCTACTCTATCAAATGCCTTTTCTTGGTCGACAAAGGCTAAGTAAATTGTTTCATGAAATTCGATTGATTTTTCTATAAGTTGTCTAAGAACAAGATGGTTCTTCCATTTTTAACAGATAGTCTGACATTTCCAGCAATACTGCACCACTACCTCTGCCTGGTTTCAGTATCGCAAGGGTTTTGTTAGCCTGTAATTAGCCTGCTTTTAATGCCGGGCTCCCCGGCCTAGCGTAAAAACGACTTTCTCCGTAATCCCGTTTATCCACGTAGGGTAACGCAGAGAGTGAGAGTTGTAAGCGGTTCTCGCCGCGTTGGTAACTTACGGGATAAGTGAGCCGCCGCTCAGAAAGCAATGACAAACTACTGCTTGTAATCTTGCCAAGAAATCAACGACAGCGGAAAAATTCTGGTGTTGACAGCGATGTCCTGTAAAGGATATACGAAAAAAAAATGCTTTTAATGCAGTAAGGTGTTCGTTGGCCAGCGGACATGTTTGCCAAGAAGGTGTTGTGAGGTACTTGTGTTCTGAACCTACCAGCCTGGCTTTCGACCATCCGAACGACTCAGCAGACGTAAGTGTTAACTTAGAGACTTGATCAAACAGCATTTCAAACTGTGCTTACGACTCAATACGATTAATTGTTTTGGGGTTGTATGCAGATCCATATGCAAGGCCTCGATTTCAGTTTTGTTGAGTGTGTATAACGACAAGTCTCTCAAATATTCCTCTGGGTTGTCAAGCACTGAGATTGTGGTTTCGTCAGACTTCAGTGATTTGTTGAGGCGCGCATGCTCTGCGATTTTCACCTTGTACACTGTTTCTGTTTTTCTACGAGCAGTATGACACCGCATGACGAGAACATAGAAGAAGAATCATCTGCACATCTAACCATTAGAGAACTCCTGTTTGCGGACTACCAAGCAGTAATAGCAAAATCAGAAGATGAATTACAAGACCACATGAGTAGTCTAAACGAAATGTGTAGGGAACATAACTTGAAAATTAGCACAAGTAAAACAGAGGTACTGACTAAAACTAAAGAAGACAAAGCAACAACGATTTACCTAAACCAACATCCCTTGAAACAAGTAAAGAGTTTAAGTACCTAGGAAGTATAATATCATCAAATGGCAAATCAGAAGACGAGATCGAAAATAGATGCAATAGGGCAAACCAACTCATTGGACAAATGGCACCAATACTAAAGAACAAACATGTATCAATAACTACTAAGAAAGCACTTTACAACACAATCTTCCTACCAACTCTATGCTACCAATGCCAAACCTAGACAATGACAGAAAAAGAGAAAAGAAAAATCACAAGAACAGAAATGAGATTCCTGAGAAGAATACTCAATGTATCAAGAAGAAATAAGATCAGAAATGAAGAAATCAGGACTAAAGTGAGGGTTACAGCTGCACTAGATTATATTAGAAAGCAGCAAGTCAAATGGTTTGGCCATGCAAGTAGGCTACCAACTAACAGTATACCACAACAAGCAATGATGTACAAACCAGAGAGAACCAGAGGAAGAGGCCAACCACGTAAACGATGGAAGCAGGGAATAACAGAGTCCATGGGAATATCGATACATGAAGCCCATAAGCGGGAACTGGCCCACTGTTTATACGTCACCTCGACACCGCAAGGTACAAGAGGAACATGATGAGATGAGATGAGACACTGTTTCTGTGCAGAATTTAGTGAACTTAAGTCACCGTACAAGCTCATTTCCTTGGTGACATATTACGCAGAACTGTGTCCGCGCTTGCGATTGGTCAGCTTGGACTGGGTTTCTTCTTTCTATTTTTTGTCAGTCGTCTGAGGTTGTTCACCGTTGGACATAGTCTGTCGGCTCTCAGAGAACTGAAATACCGGTGAGGAAATAGTCCAGTTTTGAGTCCAGTTTCTGGAGAGTGAGCCGAATGTTGATATAATTGAGTCCATGACAGGGACGAACGAGGGTATCTCGTCCGGATTGAACAAAATGTGTGAGATAGGGACGAACGTGGGTTTATCGTCCGGTTTTTGAGCCGCATGTATAATAGAGGGACGAAAGCGGAGATCTCGTCCAATTTTCAAGCCATACATTAGAACGTGGACTTCTCGTCCAGTTTTCAATAACATATTTGAACTGTGTTGACAATATACATGTAAAATGCACATCACTGTCATTTAAATTTTGAATTGTATGCAAAATGGAATGCTAGTACGTATGTAATTCTACGTTGTACGCTGAAAGAGAGTGACCAAAAGCAGCCCACTTCTGAAAGGCTAGCTCACACGAGAACTTGAAATTACTACGATCTACTACTCTATTAACCGACGACGACGACATTACAGACTCACATCCATACTTGACTGCATCCAAACCTATACACAAGTAACCGACCTCGCATACACCAGAGACTCGAACATCTACTAACATTTTTCTTTCCCCAGCAAACAGATTTGTCTCCGGGTTTACAGACAAAGCGAAGTATTCTTCCAATCCGTAAAGTAACCACCTGCCTCCGGGTGCAGATATTACAGTACATCTCAAGCTCCGAACGTTATCGGCAGCTAAGTATTTCTTTACATATTTTTGTAAGATTTCAGGCCCTTCCTGTAATTATTTTTCATAGTGTACACATGATATATGTAATACATTTGTTTGCGTATTATATTGATTGAATTTGATCAGCTACTTAAATTTCTTGTGTGCTATTGTTAACGCAATTTTCAAACTATCATGGCTACTCTACACGACTTCATAGAGACAGGCCTAAAATTAGGTTTAACAGGAGAAGATTTATCAAAATGGAGTGAGACAAAATATACAGAGCAGGTTCAAATAAAGGAAAGAGCAGCAGAGAGAGAATTGAAAAAAGCTGAGCTTGATGCTAAGAATAAACAAGCTGGATCAGAGTTGAAGAAAGCTGCGCTTGATGCTAAAAATAAACAATCTCAATCAGAGTTGAAGAATGCTGAGCTTGAGGCTAGAAATAAACAGGCTGAACTTGATTTCAAGAAATCTGAAATAGAAATAGAGTTCAAATTAACACAACTAGAAATCGAAACTGATACTAAGAAAGAAACTAGAAAATTAGAAACCAAAGAAAAAGAAAACCAGTATAAGACATGCCAAGATATTGTCAAAAATTTCACTACTGGTGACTGCATATCAGCCTGGTCCCAGAATTTTGAAACCATCATGGAGCATTACCAGGTACCATTTTCAGACTGGAACATCATATACATGAGAAGTCTTTCTGGAGAACCTCTGAATGTCATAGAAACTATTCCAATTGAGTTAAGGAAAGACTATCATTACATCAAAGCCAAAATCATGACCCATGTTTTGTTAGATGAAGCAGGATACAGAGAACAATTTTCTAAATTAACCCCAAAATCATCACAAATGTTCTCAGATTATTCCTCACTAGTTCAAGACATTTTTAGTAAATGGCTATCAGCAGCTAAAGTTAACAATGATTTTGAACGTCTGAAATACCTGATTTTTAGAGATAATATCATCTCATCACTACCATTACCTTTTTCACGTTTTGTGCAAGAGTGTGAGTGTGGGACAGTACAACAAATAGAGAAACGAGGATCGGCTTACTTCACAGCAAATAAAGATTGTCTTGTCAATATTTTGAAAGATACAGAATTTGTAGCAGCCGCTACATATGGACAGACCCAAACCAAACACGTACAATAAATCCAAAACCTTTAGTAAATACAGAAACTACCAATGTAAACACTGCAGTTACAATCACAATGAGAACGAGATGTGTGATCAAAATCCAGGATACTACTTACAAAAACTTTATAGATAAGCAAGAAAGTGAACGAAAGAACTGTAAAAGATTAACTAAATGCTTCCTTTGCAAAGCGTACGGACATTGGCGCCATTCTTGCAGAGCCAAACAAATGGCAAAAGAAGCAAATGCAGCAGTGTTTGAAAGTTCATCGTCTGAAGAAGAACAAGAAGAAGAACCACAACCAGCAAACGCAATCCAAAATATTGATGTTTTTCATATAGATAAGTGTACCACATGTAATCGTTCTCATAATGAGGGACATTTAGCCTGTGGTCACACCGTGCAAATAACAAATGACAAAGCAAACGCAGTGTGCCATTCAGAAGGTAAACTTGATATCCATCATGGTTATGTCAACGGTAAACTAGCTAGTGTTTTGAGGGATAGTGGATGTACCCTCATTGGTTTAAGAAAAGAGTTTCTAAAGCCCTCAGACTATACAGGAAAGTTTGTCACCTGTAAAACATTCTCAGGAAACATTGAGAATTATCCAATCGCATGGGCACATATCAAAACACCTTTTCTAACAGGCAAAGTAAAATGTGCCGCATTAGAAACACCATTTTGTGATTTGATCATTGGAAATCTTCCTCAAGTGACAGACATTACACAAGAGCAAATTACAACTTGGTATAAACACTTCTTACCAACAAATATAGTTGCCAGAGCCTCTGTAAAGAAATAGTCTGAGACTAACATCCTACAACAAGCAAACAGTATTATAGAACTCCCCAACTGTCGTAATAAGTGTCGTCCCTGGTGTGAGGGGAATCAACACCCACATTCTTTTAACTCCATATCATTATCTTGAGGATCTCTTGGATCTCTGTCCACAAAACCCCATCAGTCTTTGGATCTCTCTCTCTCTCTCTCTCTCTCTCTCTCTCTCTCTCTCTCTCTCTCTCTCTCTCTCTCTCTCTCTCTCTCTCTCTCTCTTCTTCTTCTTCTTCTTCTTCTTCTTCTTCTTCTTCTTACCACTGGACCATGCCCCCTCTCATTCTTTTCCAAAACATACTACACAAGTCTAGCTTCTTACAAAATGGCAAATTAATTTATTAAAGAAAAGTGTCAGGTATGTGCAAAGTGTGTGAGTAGAATGTCTGTCGTATAATCTAGTGTGCATGCAGAATCAGACCAAACAGCTCAGGATCAAAGTCTGTTTTCATCACAGTATCGGCCACACAACAGCACCATAGATCAAGTACAGAGGGACCTCACCAAATGATGCGTCTCTCCGGCCAGATGTCGACTTCCTCCAGAGGCTCTTGGATAGTCAACATACCTGGTCACCAATGGTGGATGTAGTCCAATACTGATCATGAATCCGACACACACAGTGTAACTAATATGTCACTAAATGTTCTGTGATCTGATAACCCTTGTACAGTAAAATAAATGTTTACTGTCACTTTGAAACCAAATGTTAATTGTTAATTTCTCATAGGAATTCACCATTTGGAAAACACAATGTTAATTGTTAATTTCTCACAGGAATTCACCATTTGGAAAACTCAATGTTAATTTCTCTATATAAATAATATTGTCCCTGTTACTGGTGATATTGTAAGTATCTTCACTCTAATACGATGAGAACTACCACGGAGGAATCACTCTTAGATGATCGTCGGTTCCTGCTCAGTAGAGGCCAGGTTCTTGCAGACCCTCTGGGTTATGGGCCCAGTGCAAAGGCCGCTGAGTAAAAAATATGGAAAAACGCACAATGATGACCAGGTCATTTTACACATGTTGGTTACGTGATTGATGATTTTCTACAACAACGATATTCAAGGAATTCTCGAACATTTTTTCGGACTTACATTGATATTTGGTCTACGTTGATACTACAGCATATACCATCGACTTTATTCCTTGAACAACATTATTGCAATTGTGTCGATATTCTTCTCTTGCTTTCCTACTTCGCTACTTTATTTCAGCTAGATAGCTTATTATACAGGTAGGACAAGATGTTTACACTTCAAGACTACATGGATATGGGTGAGAAGACTGGATTGATCGGCGCGGAACTTAGAGCGTGGGCAAAACAAGAGTTCAGCGATCATCACATGCAAATTAAAGAAGAGAAACGACTTCAAACGGCACGTGAGAAGGAGGAAAGACAAGAAAAATTAGCAGCAGAAAAAGAAGCAAAACAACTTCAAGCTACACGTGAACGAGAGGAACGACAAGAGAGATTAGCTCTTGAGAAGGGATTAAAAGAAAAGGAAATGGCTTTAGAACGTGACAAGATGGCGGCTAGAGAAATGGAAATGACGTTAAAACGTGAAAAGATAGCGGCAGAAAAAGAGATTAAGGAAAAACAAATAGCCGCACAGGCAGATATTAAAGAGAAACAACTGGCATTTGAAAAAGAAAAGCTTGCGACCGAGACACTCTGGAAGGACCAAGGAGGTTGAAGGTAATATAAACGTCAAGGCATTGGAGATGGACCGTGAAGCGGAGATAGAACGGGAGAAAATACAATCAAAGCAAAGTGATCCAGTGAAGAAGTACCAATGTCTTTTTCGCAATTTCCAACAAGGCGATTCGGTAACTTCTTGGATTACAAATTTCGAGGTGCTGGTAAAATTCTATAAGGTACCTGAACACGACATAGCAATTCTATTTCATAGAAATCTTGCGTTGGGTCCTCTAAAGGTAATTGAATTAATACTTGAGGACTTGCGTACCAACTACAAGTATATGCGAGACCGTGTTCTTGCACATTTCAGTTTAGATGAATCGGGTCTACGTACGAAGTTTAAGACACTTACTCCTAAGTCTAACCAAACTTTTCTTGACTTTGTTTCTGAATTATCATCTTGCTTTGATAAATGGATTAAAGCGGCTGATATTGGATCTGATTTCGAAAACGTTAGAGATCTAATAATAAGAGACAGACTACTGTCTGCAATACCAGAATCTATGTCTGTATTTTTAGTAGAGAATAAGTGCAGAAATCTTAGTGAAATGGAAAGTAAGGGTGAGTCATATTTCAATGCACATAGGGATGTATTTGCCAATTGTGCACAGCCTGAGCTTGTTATAGGAGCGAGCGCCAGATTTCAGAAAGGCAATGGTAAGTTTAAAAAATTTAATGGTAGTAGGAATAAACGTGGTCCATACCATGACACAAATAGAGATACAGACAGACCTAGAAAAGGTCACTTCACACTGTGTCAGTACTGCAAACTGTCTCATGGAGCTCTTGAGATGTGTGATCAACACCCAGGGTTTCCAGTTTACTTGAGAGACATCACATTCAAGAAAAGAAGTAATTATGACTCCTACAAGAAGAGCATTAAATGTTTTTCTCGTAGGGCATATGGACATACCAGTAAGTCATGTCCCATGAAGAATACGTGGAAAGAGGCAAGTAATGCATATGTGTTGTCTAGTAGTAGTGATTCTGATGACTTAGAAGAGACACACGCAGCCATTATAGAGTCATACAATAACAGAACAGGTAAGGAAGGTCATAATAATGATGATGACCTCACATCAGCCCACAAGAGGCATATACATGAAGCGAATGCGGGATGCACTCATGAAGGTACTCCGAAAATCCACCAAGCATGGGATAATGGTTCAAAAACAAAACTGTTTTAGAGACACAGGGTCTGATATTACAGGTGTTAGTCACAAACTGATAAAAGAAAGTGATTACACAGGTAAGAATATTGAGTGCAGAACATATGGAGGTACTATAGAAATGTACAAAACCGCATGGGTCAGCATAAAATGCCCATATTATGAAGGTAGAGTGTGTGCAGCAGTACTACCAAACCCATGTGCTGAGTTGATAATTGGTAACATCGCTAATGTCAAAGATTACGTTCAGGAAATGATCATTGAACCTGACAAGACACTCGCAAGAACGAAAATTCACAGAACGCAAGAAGAAGAAATTATACAACTGAGATGGATTATGGTAACTATATTTATTACCCAGATGTTGAGTTGGCTTAAATCAACATTATCACAGCTTACATGTGTCGTCACGAGCGTATACTCACAAACGAAGGGATATGTTGATGATATTATAAATACATACACACATGTTAAGAAACAGACTACAAATGTATTCACACAAATACAAACACATGTAATTGATATTCACTCACAGGTCAATAAAATGTGCACACAAGTCAGTGATCGATATACATTGATCTGTATTTATTCTGTGTATTTGACTTATGTCTTGTGCAGATATATTAAACATAGATTATTCTCGCTATTCACACGAGAAAAAATTATAACAACATTCGAATCAACAAAGTTGAAAGGTACAAATATTAACATGTTTAACAGAGCGCCAGGACTCAAACGCAACTGCATGCAACTGAATGGAGGAAGTCAAGCCAACGATGATTAGAAATGACTCAGTTTATTGTGAGAGTCTTCAAATCATATCAAAATGAATACAGCGACTATAAATGTAGATACATCTTACTGGCTTGGCTGCTGGGTGGTAACTGCCCCCTATTTACTTCTACGTCAGCACGTGAGCGTCCTTAACTACCTAGCTACGCTGCTCATGCGTGCATCAGCTATTTGTCTCTTTCCCCTTGCACGCCGTGCCACCTAACTAAACCCCGTATAACAGCCTACTCTGTTATATTACCTTTCTACCCTAACAAGTCTTTTTCCCGAAAAGTCTTAATTCCACAACTCATTTTCCCCAAATCTATGACCCCACAAGACACTTAACCAAATAATCCCACACAATTACTTCCTCTTCGTTTCTGTAAAATCATAAACAATCCGCTTACATATCTTGCACCAAACAATCTGAATCTATCTCAACTCCCAACTACAAAATTCATATACCTCTAACTCTAACCTGGAACCCTTATTCATTACAGCTCTCTCTATCCCAACAATTTATCTTATAGCCAGCCGCCACGACCCATACTCTATACTTCTTCTTCGTTATAATATCAACATTACATATATAATTTACACATCATCGTAACCTCGTAAGTTCCATATTATCACACCTGTACAAGCAACCCGCTTCATTTCATTGATAAAATGTCGATCGAAATTATGGTTAAAAAAAATTGAAGATTCTTATGTATTTCTACAACTTATCATACTCTCACTAACATCAACAACACAGAATAGACAGGAAAGTGGTTGGTGCGCACCGGAGATAAAATAATAAGAACTTTTCCACACAAAAACATACTAACATACTCACATTTACCCTACCATGTCGCCCTGAGACTTTATGCAGTAAAGTCTAAAAACAATTACATATCTCCCACAACCCAAATATACCAGTTATTATGGCAACACTTCTACTAGCTTCATATCCCTGAAACTCACCTAATTTATGTATATTACTTAATCACTGACTAATAAAGTTTGCGCTGATATCCACAGCATTAAACACCAAAAATATTATCCATCCCTAAATGTCTATTTATTACAGACAGTACACAAATTAAAAGGTCCATTATGGGTCCTACCACTCAAAACCTCCTCCAACATTATAAACATCACCTAATCTCCGACCCTTACATACATCGCTCCAGCCTGCCAGGGATACACTATGATACTCAAGTCATAAGCTCCCAAAATTTAATATCACTGTCCACTTACTGTGAACTTAACTTCTACTCTCTGTTATTCGAGCTATATTCATCTCGGCCCATGCTGCAATCACAGCACGAAAAATAACATTCATAGTTCATATATTATGAACTTGCCTACTTAATCCACCCCCCATGGCTCTCAGTTCACGTTTATTCCAATCGTTGCTGACAACCGCAGCCATTTTCAATGCGAACTATATCCCTTTATTATGGTCTTACCTGTCTGTAATTGTCTCCCTTGTCCGTACCTTCCCAAACCTCCATAGCTCTCAATCCATGTTCAATCATGATTACACCATAGCCACATTGACAATGGACATACTTACTTCCCTTTATAATTCATTATTCATCATTTAATCCCCCAACTATTGTACTGATATCCCCAGTATATGATTACTTGTCCAACATGGCATTCAATCCATGTATTTCTCCCTACCCCATGAAGATCATTTCTTAAAGTTGCCTCATATTTTCTGAACGTAACTCTGCATCCAGAACTCCCAAGGACCCTATTAACAAGTCTCTTTGATATGGACCAGTTTATGTTTTATAACTCCCCAGAACTGAACGCCAAAAAAAAAAAACTATTTTACATGGTCAACGGCAACTCAAGAAGGAAAATCATTATAACTTTTGCAAGTGAAAATAAACAAACAAAGTAATATGCTAATATTTAACCAAAGCAAGCTAAATAAAACCACAATTCATAAATAACTGGAGTTAAGACAAATCAAAACAGATCAATATCATCCCCCCCCCCACCCCCCACCCCCCCCCCCCCCCACCCCCAGGTTTTCAAACATCATTTCATTTATCCCAACATTTTTCAAAATAAATATACATAATGAAATAGTAATCAAGTTCAAATAAAATCAACTACTTATTGCAACATTAGTCTCTTTTTTGGACTAATGATCTACTCCTAACAACAATAAAAACAACTCAATGTTGGACAAATATTAACCTGCATTAACCCCAAAATATATCCGTTACCCACAGATTATATTCTCATCATACGCAGAACAATATTTATTCCCTCAACAAAATGACAATACTTTTTCTGGAAGTCGACAATCACCTCTCCTCCAGCAAGTATAAGCACAAACCAAGCCATTTATTTTCTCACAATAATAGTGTCAGTCTCTTAATTATCAAGCTCTTAATAAGCCCTACATTCTAACATGCTTCTAACGATTCACATGCTTCTTCACATAATACTTTCTCAGAATCTCACTTCTGCCTCTCTCACCCTTACTCCTCAATTTTCCTTATTATCTTCACCAACCACCATCAACTCTTCTCTTCACAATTTAACTCAGACAACCAATTCTTCGCCAACCCCCATCATCCAACACATTAATCCTGCTGTCTATACCTTTTATTCGCCGACAATCACTTTCCCATTTATCAGCAGCCCTTCGCAGCTAACTTCTCTGTGTTCTCTCATCCCTCGGCACACTCACATCCGCCAACGACATGAAATGTGCTTCTTAAAACAACAACCGGAACGTTAAATCTCTATCTGTCACCCTGTCATATAATTGTCATTAATTATTTCTACCATCCAATACCACTCATTCTAAACAGAAGCCATCTCAAATTTTCAATCATCTACTCTCTACCTTTTTCAACTTTCGCATATTCACCTACTCTGTCCTCCACGAAATCACCCGTATGCTTTATCAGCGTCACCACTCAGTAATTCTTCGCATATTTGCACGGCACTCGTATTTTATGCTTGCTCAGACAGTGACACAATCTCCCTTCACACCGCTTCAAGTCTAAGATATACCAATCGCCCCGTACATGCCTGCGCTACTACTAATCACCTGACATCGTTCTATCCATGCACTCCACCCCAAACGACTTTTCAAAACTTCCCTCTTCAGCGCGACTTTTACACACGCAAGGACAACGCATCACTAGACGAATCACTGCAATACTCAACAGGACTTTCACAATTCAACTGCTTTCTTATTATCACTTTTCTCAATCATCACAAGCAAACACTACTCTCCGTCCTACCCAATTTCTCACATCAAATCACTCCGACATTCAACTACTCACTCACTTCTCCTCAACTTGCTCATCACTTCATCCCACACTATTAACGAGTCAGATTCTCTCAACGTATTCCGTCATGTCACTCATCATTCAACTTTTCAACTCTCACTATAACAAAGTATCTTCTGATAATAGTGTCTGTCTTCATGAAAAGTAGCAATCAAACTCGTTTTCAATATCTGTAGCTGTAAAGTATTGAGGTCTTAACCTCATATACTCCCTAAGCTTTCTCTCGTCATCTACTGTATAGGTCGGTTTAAATGCTTTCTTTCGTTTACTCTTATTTGTTGTTCGTGTCGTTACTGCGTCCGTCTGCTCACTATTTTCTGTATACGTAACATATCTCTTATACCTTCCTTCCTCGTCTTCAGAGGATTCACTAATGATAGTTCCCTCAACAGGCTTATTATACTTTAGTGCAGACACGGCAGTAACATCCCTATAGTCGGAACTAGAACGCCTGACATTCTTCTTATTTATACCTCCATCTTTCATGCTCCGGTAAGGGATAGATTCAATGTCTCTATCTGAAGAACCTGCCACATCAGTCGTACCTACATTGACTAACAGACTAGTAGCATTTCTATCCTTAATTTTTTTAACCTGTCTTCTGACATCTTTGGGTTTCGTCTGTCTATCTTTCTTAATTTCAACTGTGTCTCCTTTTTCTAGTTTTACCTGAGGTTCTACAACTTCTACCGTCTTAATAGTCTGCGTTCCCTTTTCTATTTTCTTAATTGACTGTACCTGAGTTGTCCGCTCTACAGTATCAATTTGTGTCTGCGTACCATCATTTGTCGTATTATTTGTCTGCGTCTGTGTCTCTTGGTTCACTTTCTTTATCAGTAAGAATTTCTTATTCTGTCCAGTACTAATATTGGCAAGCACTTTAGGAGCCGTTGAATTGTTATTTGTGTGTCCTTTCCTGTCCTTCGACCCTGACTTCAAATACTGTCTCTGTCTTTGTTCAAACCATTCGTCACGTCTTTTTCTAGCAGTCACACTATGGGATGGCCAGGTCCATTGTTTCCTGGAAAGGTTTCTCTCAGGCTCATTTCTGTATCTTTGCCCCTTATAACAGTTCCTGACCTTAGTCATATCTGGCTCAACATAACTATCTCTATATATAACATTATGTTGTCTGCTGTTTTCATTTAGTATTCTATTACACTCTACATTAAATCTATAAGTCTCTTGTCCAGTCGTTCTTCCCCGTAACGTTTCTACAAAATTCTCAACCTCACTAACTGCCACTTTTAACTCTCCCAACCAAGCACTTACGCGTCTTAATTCTGTATGGAGGTGGTTCATAATTATTCCTCTGTATACTATCTCAAGCTAAAACAATATGCTTGCTTCTTCTTCTATATGTTTCTTGGTACCTGTAACGAGGCCTCGTCCTGTGCCATTTTAATATCTTTGTTAAATACCCTAATTACATCAATCAATAATGATTACAATGTTATAATTACATATAATCAATATAATTTTTACTCTCAATTATACGTTAAGGATACACCGTGTGTTATACAGCCTATACTTTCCAACCGACAAGGGTTCTTCAAAATTCTCCTAAACGACGAGCGTGATATTTGCTTCCGTTCTGTCTCAGTTTCGCTCCCGGAAAACCTCTGGGTTCAGGTCTCTGGCTTCACATGTGTGATGGGCAACTTCCGACTTCACCCGTGGATGGGCAACTTCTGACTTCTGATTTCTGACTTCACCCGTGGATGGGCAACTTCTGACTTCTGATTTCTGACTTCACCCGTGGATGGGCACAAAATGTATCGTTTTGGCTTGAAAACGTTTCGAGCTCAACTTTGGTCAGGTAAACAAGACGAGTGAAATAGGCTATCCTCTTTAGCAGAGTCGGCAACCATTATGCCCAACCGCCTCAGAGGAGCCCAATGCGGCTGGATCGCATACTATGAGAAAAATCTTCATGACCTGAGCGTTATTAAAACAAGTTGACGTTTCTTCAAGCTTGAGTAACATTCAGCGTTGTAGCGGCTGAGTTGGAGCGGCCTTTAACAGTAACAACGTCTGACTTGAATTGCAGTTTGACTTTGAGTTTTCCACAATGGCTGACTTGAATTAAAGCTTGACTTTGAGCCTTCAACAATGGCCTACTTGAATTAGATTTTTACGCCATCTCTTCAGCTTGAGCGTGTATTTGACAACAACTTTGATGACGTCTGTTCTGTACTAGTTCTCAGATGTGCATCAATAAAATCCAAATAATTCGACGTGTAGTTTGGAAAATACTTCATTTGGCCGCGATAACCCAAGCAAGAATCCTACGTCGACGGCACCAATTTGAGTCCTTTAACAGAGCGCCAGGACTCAAAAGCAACTGCATGCAACTGAATGGAGGAAGTCAAGCCAACGATGATTAGAAATGACTCAGTTTATTATTAGAGTCTTCAAATCATATCAAAATGAATACAGCGACTATAAATGTAGATACATCTTACTGGCTTGGCTGCTGGGTGGTAACTGATCCCCTATTTACCTCTACGTCAGCACGTGAGCGTCCTTAACTACCTAGCTACGGTGCTCACGCGTGCATCAGCTATTTGTCTCTTTCCCCTTGCACGCCGTGCCACCTAACTAAACCCCGTAAAACAGCCTACTATGTTATACATGCATATAGTACAAAAACACCATAAGTATGTCAGAAAGAAAAGAGGAAGAAAGAAAGAGAGAAAGAAAGTGAATAAAACGAAGAATGAAAGACAAAAATAAAGAAACATAAAATGGGATGAATGTGAAAATGTTAGGTTCATATCAACACATAGTAAACTACAGACACATTAGGGTATTAGGTCTTATTACTTAGTTATGCCAGATGTCACTGATGTAAATCTATACTTTTCCAAAGTGTTCACACTATCTCATAGCTCTACACTTAGTTGTGTGAAAATAATTCGGTTCTTCTCTATTCTGCAAACAAGTGTTGTTAGCTATATCTTTATAAGAAAACATTAATGATTTCTAGAAATATTAGTTGGTATAAATATTTATTCTTGATAAATCAGAATATTATATTATATTTCTGAGTTATTTTCTTAAAAGTCTTGAATCTTGGAAATGTATGATTCTTCACAAGTATATATCTATATTGAAGATCTGCAAGATTTTAGTCAATCATATTCTATGGGATATTCTCAGTCGACTATAAATATGTAGATCTTTATCACAAATTGTTCAATTATAAGTTAATGTTTTGTTCTGTAAAATTAGTAAATTTAGGTTATATTTGTTCAGATAGCACCTGATTCAGGTACAATACATAAACAATCAACAATTGTATAATTATTATTATTGTAAATATACAGTTTAGGCAGATAGATACTTCTGTCGATTTGTCATTGTGACAGGATGACATAAGGCAGTTACTGTGTGAAGTGAAAGGACTATAAGAGTCATGATGAACTTTTGAACTTTAGCCTGTGTGGATATAAATTGTGTCGCTAGAAACTTTGTGGAGGAAATATTCGTGTTGTGCGGATACTACGAACAATAAGTATTTAGTTACTCAAAGTATTTATGATATTATAATATGTGTGTTTATTCGATTGATTGATTGATTGGTAATTGATTAGTAATTGATTAGTTAACGTGGTTATATTAATTAAGAATACTATGTTAGTATAGTTGTATTCGGATTGTTAGTTCATTCGTTAATCATAGTTAAATTTTAATTATGGTATTTAGAATTTAGTAATGTTTAGCGGAAAACCCATACTAGATTAGATCTCGAAAGTATCTTGGTGCATGGATCGTCTACCTTACCTACAGACATATGATGGAAGCAATAATACTGGAATATATACAGGAACAACGACAACGGTCAACGGCAACGGATATGGATTGCTTGGAACTCCAATACTACCCTCGTCCAAAACTCATGGTATTACCTAGAGTGAAGACACTTGTCTATTAGGACAAGGTAGGGACTAATGAAAATTAGTTGGACCGACCTCCCCATGGCTCGGCCACACGACGTCCAACGGAGGATTGGACTGGTGGGCGTGCCCGTCGTATAACTTTATTATTTCTATTTTAGGGTGGGTAACGGGGAACCATAAGCATTTCAGCTGTTGTTGTAAATGTTGTAGTAGATACGAAATATAATTACAAGTTATGTATATATACAGACAGATGGGGGAAAAATGATTACATCATTTTTTTTGTCTAGGAGGGAGCGTAATGCCATGACGGGCACACACCAAGAAGAAGATACATAAGGAGAGAAACGGGATTTCCAAAAGAACTGTACCAAACTAAACCATTGGCACTGAAAACCAAGGGAAACATTCGACGTCAGAGGACAACAAGTAAACGGACGTTTTGGGATTCTACTAAGGCGAGGATGTTTTTTCGTGGAGCCCGTGTTCGTTGAAGATCTGGATGTGAGGATTGCGAGGCTCGACTTGGAAATAACAGGAGGAGGAATAGTCTGACGAAGAAACGATCAATAGAAGAACCGAAGGCACAGAAACCTAGACCAACCATTAATTTGGAATGGCGAAATAGAAACTACGCTTCAAGGTGAAATCGGATAGCATAGGGATTTAGTCGTAGATAATATGTAAACATTGACCCTGCGTCAAAAGGGCAGTTTATAGTCTGGGCAAGCCTATTATTGTAATCTAGCACATTAATAAACGTGTGTGAGTATTTCGCCTGGATTGCGTCAGTTGGTTTTTCGCATTGACTTCCAGCAGTTAAGGTGAGAATTAATATTTTCTCATTGTTTGAGCTACTAAGCGTTGTTGATAACTTCTTGTTATATAATTACGAAGTTACCTCAAAGCACATGTGACAAAAACAGAACACCCAATCTCCACAACAGAACGACGAATTTATGCTACATCACTGAACGGACACAACAACAGACAGACGTCATGAAGAAGACATTGACACAAGAACAAAACAAAACAACACCAGGAAGGACATCAATCAATCACAGGGAGATTGACACAACACAGAGAAACACAAACGTCAAACACAACAGCACACTGACACAAAAGGTAGATAACCATTCTACAATACAGTGCAGCATCATACTACACACACAGTCAACGCCAGAATTTAACAAAGTCAATAGACACAGGACAGAACCATCAATGACAAAGCAAAGCACAACAAATACTGACATGCAATCAGCGACTACAAATAACATAATACAGTTAATATCACCTACTGTACCATTGACTTTCCATCAAAGGATATATGTTACATTGACATCATCCAAAACACAATCATCTCATCTGACAGACATAGACGACATCTGTATACACAGCAACAGTATGACACAACACATAGCGACATTACGACAAACTTTTGAACGTATCAGGCAACACGGCCTGACTGTAAAACGAGCAAACGTTGAAATTGCTTTCCATGAAATATGTTTTTTAGGACATAAAATTTGTGACGGTAGTATTACTACTGATGATAAGATTGTATCTAGAATTTTGAAATTAGCGCTTCCTACAACGAAGTAAAAGTAATAAGCATGTTAGGATTGGTGAACTATTATAGAAAGATCATACCAAACTTTTCAGACCTAACAGAACTTTTTACCAATTTGTTGACAAAGCACCAACCAACTGAAATTGTACACAGTGAGGGCCTGAAAGAAGCTCTTACAAAAATACAAGGGTATTTCTCATCTAACCCTATATTAAAACTCCCAAACATTAATCTTTGTTTCACAGTAAGGACTGACGCAAGCAGTGTGGGCGTGGCTAGGGTCCTCCTACAGACCTACGACAACGTGTTGCATCCAGTGGCATACGTCAGTCGCAAGTTAACGTCAAGCGAACGGAAATACAGCGCGCCGGAATTGAAATGTTTAGCTCTGATATATTCATTATCTAGACTATCCAGGTATTTGTTAGGCAAACACTTCATTGTTGAGTCTGACAACAGCCCACTTAAGATAGTAATGCAAGGAACCCCATCAAATCATAGTATTGCCAGATGAGGGTTACTACAACAAAATTACAGCCTTGAAGTACGCCACATAAGCGGTACTGAGAACACAATTGCGGACCTCCTATCAAGGATTCCTCTCGACGAGTCCACAAGCGGTCTAACTACGCTGGAACGCAAAGATTAAAATAAAATTACCACCAGCGCTCAGACCGAAATATCACATTGCAACGCAAGATGTTAGCCCTTCCACAAAGAACGTTGCCGAAACAAATTTAATGTGATATGGACTATGTCCAAGTACGTTACAAATAACATTTTAAATTGTGAATGTGTGTGTAAATGAACAGTGACGAACGTAAGATTGCACTAGACATTAATTGTTGTAAATATTTTCACATTTAAGTGCAGAACGAACAATATTACACAACTAAAAGCATTTACCGAACTGCCAGCACTTATCAATATCCATTAGTGCAAGCACGGAACAACACTGTGTAATAACTGCACCAAAATGAACAAACGTTTTAATTAATTTACGGACTATGTTAGTTAAACGACACCGTTGCCCAGAACAGTTCACTTCAACATTTTGTACAAACGAAATGTTCTTTTTCGTCCAGCGTGTTCCGAATTTTTGTGAACACGATAAATTTAGTTTCGTTTCTTTTCCTAATTTGTTTCTAAATTGTTATTATAGCAGACTATACATAATTAGTTAAGTATAAATGAGCGAGTGAATGAATTTTATGACTTTTGAATTTGCATATAAGAGATTGAGAGAAAGGATTTCTATAATTGTAATCTAAGGATCATCGATTGAACCCATCGTTCAATAATGCCAGAAATGACACTATTTTGAATAAAGTGAGGTCAAACGTTTGACACTTAGACAAACAACAAATGTACTATTTTATTTTTTTGGAAAGTATCTAAAAGTTACCTTACATAATTATTTATGATTGTACATAAGGGAAGCAATCTGATATTGGCAAAATTGGTACATGCATATGTATTTTTTTTTCAAAGTGGTCAAATGACTACAAACTACCAAGCTAGGTCAACTAGAGGTGGACTATGGTTACTAAATTTTATAGGACCGGGATTAGAATATCTGGCCATAGGGGTTAGTGTTCTGGTCTTGAAGTCATCATACAGGGTGATGACTTGACGCCTAACATGTTTTTTGTTGAGAGGAAGGACGTAGCTTGAAAGATAGCGTCAATCGTTGTTAACTTCCGGTCTGTGCTGAGTCCGATGTCAAACAAAGTACCAATCCAACCAGGGGACTATACTTGATGCGAGTAGCCTGATGGCAACAATGAATGAAGTATACATCATGCATCATTGCCAAACAGATAGCACCTTGCAATGATATAATATTATGATCCATCAAGGGAAACAACTATTGGGTCATGACATGAATTTAGAATGTAAACACATACTATGTGTAGCTACCCACATAATGAAAGGTTATCCCTTTCATAAAAGAGGGGGGAGGAGAGTGTCATGAACCCAATAATTAACTAACCTAATATATAACTCCTGCAAGACAGGAGTTAACGGAGGACAGTTCACGACAGGCGATCAGGACAGGCAGCCTGGTGTTACCGAGTACAGGTCAACTACGCACTAGTGAAGCCCTGTGGTCATCGTGTCACGTTACACGGCACGGGCGACACGAGCTGTGAGAAGTGAAGGACTGACCAAACATACCTGTGTCAGGCAGACGGGTTTAGGACTTCGAGACGGACGGACAGAGAGGGTTATGCTTGTGTTTCATGATCGCTGTGAGATGACTGTAATGAGGAATGGCATGACTGACTAGTAGATTGAGATGTGCTTGTGCTGAGACAGTGAGAGAGCTATTTTGTATTATTCCATTATAAGATGTATGATACATGTATATACTGCTGTGATAACTGTACGAGTTGCGCATAGTTATGAGCGCAACTTTCACGAATGTACTCACTGTAAATAGAGAACGTGAATAAACGGGTTTTCTTCATGGTACTGTGTGTGAGAGCGTGATCATTGAGTGTGTGTGAATTGTTTCGCCTCTGTTCTGGAGAGCGAGCCGAATGTTTATATAATTGAGTCCATGACATACAGCTATATTACATTTCAGCTTTTGTAATCCATCCAATCGCTTAACAGTTAGTAATAGGACGCGACTTTTCACAAATTCAAACAAATGTTTTATCGTATTAAAAGAGAATAACGAAGACACAAACAATAGATTGCTCAATTTATTGCCTGACATATTTCACTACATCTCGTCAGGCACATACTATGGAAATCAGATAAAATAAACTAAAGTAATGATATAAATCCTTCAAGCTAGAATATACAACACACTTATTCACGCAGTCATTTGATTTTGTAAGAGTAAGGTTCGACAAAAGCACAGAACCAGAGTGGAAATTGAGACTTTTTTTTTTTTGGGTGCGACTTAGGGCAGTGTAAAATTATATAAATAGTTTAGATAATTAAGCAATTAGTCAGTGAAACACATTGTTGTAATTAAAATAACATAGGTGCCACATAACGGAACACGCGCCACCAAGTATAAAGAAGAGACCTTACTGGATTTTCCCAGACAGTCACAAAACTGGACGACAAATATGAGAAACCAAGGAAAGGAAAACAACGTCATTGGACGGCAACGGGAGACGCTGTGAATTGTGGATTCGAAAGGATGTGTTTCTAAAAGGCTCCGTGTGAAGGTGACACCTGGAGGCGGTAATTTCGTGATGAAGCAGCTGGGAGTCCGGAGAGGAATGTATTAAAGACAACACAACAGTAGAAAGACCGGGTGCGGATACCTAGACTTTTATTTAATCAGTTGAACTGAGGATTTGGATAATTAAGCCTCAAGGGCAGCGAGCTGGACTCGGAGCTCGTAAGTAGATGTTATTTAAGTGAGCGCCGATCCTGCGTATAGGGATCAGCTCACGTTTCTACAAGAGTTATATCTTTTGTCCTGCGGCGGAATAAAAGTACGTCTTTCGCTTGCTCGATTTGAGTCTGCCATATATTCATGATCCTGTTGGTAAGATAGAACATGTTTTGTTGTTCTGATCTGTTCTTGACGAGTTCAATTTAAGTTGCTTTGAGTGTACGGTCCCGTGGGATTTAGAGGACAGGCACTTTAAGACACTTGGGGGTCGTCTCTGGACTGTTTGTTTGTCAACACAGATTCCCCGCCAATTTCCATAGCTGATCATAAAAGAAATTACGCGCCAGCGGCACATTCCACACCGTGCTACACAGAATGAAAGAACGCACGAAAACTCCACGTAACAAAAAATGGTGAAGATCAGGAAGTATTTCAAGTAAGTTGAAGATCTTAGACGTTACAAAGTTTACAACAGTAAGTGAAAGTGTATATATTATAAGAACGGTACAATGAGAATTACCATATCAGGACGTAAGAACAACATTACATAGAAGAAGTGCAGTAGAAATATAATAGTCGCACCAGACGCGCGAAACTGCACGATACGAAACAAGCCACAGCGCTATATTATATTTATAACAACTGACATTTGGAAAGATCACAGCATATTTAAGAACATTATTGTGTTTTGAAAGAATGTACGGGTATGACTACAGTGCTACTTAAGAAAGGAAGATAGTACATAGATATGAAATGTCCGAAACATTCGACACCATGGTCGATATGGAAAGGAATTATGTCGATGTGAGTAGGCAGTGAGAGCTGAAGAAACACTGCGCTGCCACAATTCTACACCACAGTAACCTATTAGACTATAGCACAACGATTGACAATTTGTATTCAAGAATCTATGATCGATTAGAAATGCGCGAAAGTGGTGCATTATGTGGAGCAATTTACTGAATCTATGAAGTTCATTACAGGCTCAGATATTTGTCACAATTTTATCAGATTTATCGGTGGACTGATACACACATGATGCGGTGTACTGCCGACGCACAGTTATAGTTACGCTGTTGGAAAGACATTCGCTAATTCTGTGAACATTACAGAAAGTTTTGACTTGTTGGTTCAGAACGCCAAAGCATTTAACTACCTACATTTGTGGGACATGTACATCATACGTTCATTATATCTGCTGCCGACATATTACGACATTTTATATGCACACTTCGTCATGTGTCAAGATGGATAGCACGTACACCACGGACACTCATCTCCACCATAATTGACAAGGAAGATGTTGCGTTATTTGGACGTTGCACATATATGAACATATTTACAACTGGACGTTACATACATCAACGCATAATGACAACCAGGTCAGTGTACCCATATTTATTACGTCATTGAGGACATTACATTAGTCACATACCGGACACTTCATCACACGTCAGGGCGACACGCACACGTACACTATGACATATTATTGTTGTTGAGGATTTCCGGTTTCAAGATGGCGACGGACGGTCGTGTTGTTTTGTGTTCGTTAACTTTTTCGCGACGGGGATGGATTTATTCATCTCTGGCGTGTAATTGGTGTGCCAGGATGTAAAACCAGGAGTTTCTACTCAAGATCTGCGCGGGTGCTACGGAGTTCGTGCATCGAGCGAAGCCATCCTTGAGTGAATTTTCAGCAGCGTGTGTGGTTCAAATCAGTCTGTGTTTACGTTTTTTCAACATGGCGGAACAACGTGTGTTTTCCGATGGGCCAGCAGTCAACATACCGAAGCGGCGTGGTAGCCGCGCAGGGAAAAAGAAACAAGGTAAGCGCGGAGGTTTGAGGCGTTTTAGACTCAAGTGTCACCGTCTAGGACTCAGGAACATCCGTATTCTATATTGGAACTGTGCCAGCGTAAAACAACGGGGCTCTATTTTAGAAACCCTAGTTTACAGGAACGACATTGTAGCACTCCAGGAGACGAGACTGGGCGATCAGCTACTCCGAATTGCCGGCTTCAAATGTTTCTACAACAGACGACATCTGGGAACGGCGATTCTCGTTCGCGACAGCATGGTGGCGTCAGAGCTAGACATGTCCAGTTGGGACAGTGACGATATACAAATACAGGCGTTGAGAGTTCATTCCAGTATACCATTCGTGTTGGTTAATGTTTATGCCCGCAATGCGAGTATGGACGCCCAGAAGTGGCAGTGCTTAAGTGGCATATTGGGCCAAGAGAGAAATGTTATTTTCTGTGGTGACTTCAACGCTAAGGGCAGAGCATGGGGAAACACTTCCTCCAATACACAAGGGGAGGAGCTCGAGACTGCACTGGAAACCATCGACCTGGTTTGTATTAACAGTGGCTGTGTCACCAGGACAGCAAGCCGTCCAGGCGATGAGGACAGTGCTATTGATCTGGCGCTAGTTTCACCTTCACTCACTACAGTGTGTAGATGGGGTGTCCTAGGACACCATGGCAGCGACCACCACCCGTGCAGCATATTGGTGGAGAAAGGCAGAACCAGGCAGCACAAGCTAAAGGTAAAGACGTTCCAGTATGACAGTACAGGGCAAGATGTGGTGAGTAAAATAAGACGTGACAAGCGCAGAACGTTTCAGGGCAGGAAAAAAAGCTGGGAGCAGCCACCGTGGTGGAGTTTCGAGGTGGAGAAGGCTTGGGTGGATAAGCGTAGTGCTGTAAGGAGATGGCAAAATGCCAAGAAGAACAGAGCTGGTCATCCTAGTCCCTGCTTGCACTTAGAAAGAGAGATGCACACAAAAGTAAGCTATTTCAAAAAACTGGTCAAGGTGGTTAAAAGCGAAAAATGGGCAGAGGTGTGTCAAAGAGTAAGCACAGACAAGTCACTGAAATTGTTCTGGCGACTACATAAAAGCATGAGTGGTGTAGTCAAGAATAAGAGCATTTCAGACTTCCAAGGTGCTGACCTCATCTGGCAGAGGACGGACGAGGACAAGGGCAAAGCCCTCTTTGAACGCTACCTTGAGCAGGGCAACCAGACAGACATGGGAGGCCGAAATCTGGCCAAGGAGGTCACCTCAGACAGATGCAAGGCCCAGAACACTTCGGAGGAAGACACAGTGACAGTGAAAGAAATCAGGGCTGTGCTTCGACGATCAAAAAACAGTGCTCCAGGTCCTGATGGCATAAGATACGACGACATAAATAGGTGTACCGACAATGAGCTAGAGAAATTAGCAGACATGTACAACAACAGTATAGGGAGTGCTAGCATCAAGGAGGAATGGTTACACAGCTATCTGATTCCCTTGCCGAAGCCTGACAAAGACCACAAAAAAATTCAGGGATATCGAATTATAACCATGCAGAATACAATAGGCAAGCTGCTGGAGAAGGTAATTGCCAGGAAAATATCAAGCCAACTAGAGAGGCAAGGTGTTTTCCCACCTACCCTGGGTGGGTACCGTCCAAAAAGAGAAACCTGGACCAATGCAGCAGTCTTTGCCCAGGATGTCTATGAAGGTTTCCACGCAGGCACTGAAACCGTTGCTGCAGCGATTGATCTTGAGGACGCATACAACAGAGTACCACTGGATTTTTTAATGTTTCAGCTTCTTGAACTAAACGTAAGTCCATTCCTCCTTAGTTGGATCGCTGCAGCCCTCTACCAACGGAAAGTAGTTTTTAGATGTGGCAGTTGGACTTCGGAACCAACAACAATATATCCTGGCCTACCACAGGGATCGCCATTATCTCCGGTACTGTTCAACGCCTACACAGTGAGAATCACCAGTGAGCAGATCACTGGACCTGGCAGGACATTGTCGTATGCCGATGATGTTTTAGTGTATCGTCAGGGTAAGGATAGAGAGGAGGTTGCTGTGGAACTACAAAACGAACTCAATCGCATAAGTACTTGGTGTGATGAAGCTGGGGCAATGGTCAACCCAACAAAGGCAACAGTGACTTGGTTCTCGTTGAATAATCATATTGTCAACAATCCAACACCAACTGTAATGCTGTGTTCAGAGACGGTGGAAAGAACGCAGGCAATGAATTACCTGGGAATACGGTTTGATCGAAGCCTTGCTTATAATGTGCACATAGACCAGGTGATAACAAAGGCCAAGCGGGGTTTGGCAGCGATGCGGGTGATGGCGGCAGCAAACTGTGAGCAGCGCCATCTATGTCTTCTGTACGAGGGGCTGGTCATGTCTGTTTTGGAGTATGCAATGGCAATCCTGACTCTCAGCCATACGCAGATAGAAAGGATGGAAAGGATACAGAATGAAGCAATGCGCATTATTCTTGGATGTACAAGAGATACAGCATGCAGGGCGATGCGCTACCTTCTTGATTTTCCAACCATTGAAGAGAGAATACAAGTTTGCAGGGCACGCGCCTACCTCAAAATTAACGCAAACACACAACATCCACTGCATAGCGAAATTAGGAAGGTGAAGGGCAGCAGGTTAAAAAGAGGACGGTCGTGGATGGGTCAAGCCGAAGACATTCTTCAACAGGTGTGTTCACTTGAGGACTTAGAACCTGGCGAGGAGTGGGTGCAAGTGCCAACAGACTTCTGCACATCCTTTTCAGTTTGCATCCAACTAGATAGAAAATGCAGACAAGAAAATCCGGCTGCTGTTGAGGCTGAAGTACAAGCGTTGATTTTCGAGAATTCGCTAGACGGTGACGCGGTCATCTACACAGATGGGTCGGTCGTCCGACATGTGAGAAGCTCATGGGCCTTTACAGCTCGGGCCGGAGGGAGAATTGTGAAGGAGGACTCTGGTGCTTTCACTGAAACCACAAGTAGCCTGACCATGGAAGTCATGGCAGTAAGTAAAGCAATAACATGGCTCGAGACACAGACATTCACTAGGGCTTGTTTCCTTAGCGACTCAATGAACATGATCAAGAGGATAGAGGAGGGGTCGATCCGAAGAGAGTGGTTGCTGCCTCTGAAGCGGTCTCGGCTGGCAAAGATTAGTTTCATCTTCGTGCCAGGTCATGCGGGAGTACAAGGAAATGAGCGGGCTGACAAGCTCGCAGGTGAGGCTACTGTGGAGGGCGGACGCGCCATGGACCAGGCTGACATTCTGAATGCTCTACGAGAAGTGAGACTTTTGCAAGAACCAAGTGATGACTGTGAATCTACAACAATGGCCAGACTGCGGGAGCAGCAAATTAAAAGAGGGGTGGCCAAACAAGAACACTACGCAGGAAGCCAAAGAAGATTGATAAACCAACACAGAACTGGCGTCGTTAGCCGCTACACGCTGCGGGATTTGCTGAGGAGGGGATCCGAGCACTTATGGACTGAATGGTTCGATGTGCAACGAGGATGATCTGTCGACTAACTAACTAACTAACTATATTATTGTTGAAATTGTCGAGGATTTCTCTACCATCGAGCAAGTCAACGCGGTCAATCGGGACCGAACACGAACTCCTCACGTCGACATTTATGAACTGAATTTACGAACGTACTCTAATACGCTGACGCCAGGACATACGAACACTGTCACACGGATCGATAACAAGACTACACTATCGTTTATCATCGTGATAACGGGCACACAGCCTGTTCACATCATTGGACCTTACTTACCAGAAGTCGGATCACGTCATTCAACTGTACTTACTTCACTGTGGACATCATTCACTCAAGTACCTACAGCGCACATTCAGCATAAAGTATCAATACTAAGGCTGAAATAAACTCAAGTTTCGTCGATATACCACAGCCGACTACGTGTTCTTATGAGTCGGTGACGGACCACGTCGGTCCAGGTACCAGTACAAGTTAATTGTACTATCATCTCAAGGCAGGAGCAACAATCGTTACACAACTCCTCACATATTTTCATGCAGCCAGGATACCACTAATCGATTGCCAATTACGGATCAGTATAGTTTGGAACTTATCAACACGTAATTGAGAGTCTCAAATTATATCAATTCTCGAGCGATTCAAATATTACTCTAAGTTCGGGAGATGCACTAAAGGCCAGTAGCAATTGTATTGTTGATGTATTATGGCATTGATCCTGGTAATAAGGCGCTATTTATCAATTTTTGTTTTGTGCTGATCTTGCGGGCGTCACCACAATACTATTGTCTTGTCATAACTGTGGTAGTATAGTATGTGCGTTACCCGTTAAAAGGTAGATACAAAAATTTGTTATTGTTTGTAAACAGTAATATGTATTCGCGTCACTCGTCATTCATCTTTGATGATTGTTAATTGTCTTGCGTTACATATATATTGTATATTCAATATATTTCTTCATATTTATTTCTCTAGTATATTTATTTAATTTATTATAGAGATATTTGATTGATTTTTTTTTTTTTGTGGTGTTCAAGTTGACACTACAAATTTATTTGAGTTGTATTTGCTCAAGTGTGATATAACATTTACGGGACTATCCGAATGATAGTGATCTGAGACAATATTACAATTTTGTCGATTCTTTTCTTCTCTTGCCTACGACCATATTTATTTCACCCAGATAGCTCATTTTACAGGTAGGACATTAGGACAAGATGTCGACACTACAACATTTCATTGAATTAGGTGAAAGGACTGGATTAACTGGTTCTGACCTTAGAGATTGGGCAAAGCATGAGCTCAATGAACAACAAAAACGTGACAAAGAAACTAGACAACTCCAGCTTACAGCAGAGAAGGAAACTAGACAACTCCAGCTTACAGCAGAGAAGGAAACTAGACAACTCCAGCTTACAGCAGAGAAGGAAGCTAGACAACTGGAAAAAGAGGAAAGACAACTACAAGCTACGCGTGAAAAGGAAGAAAGACAACTTCAACATACACGTGAGAAGGAGGAGAGAGAATTAAAGGAAAAAGAGATGGCTTTGGAACGCGAACGAATGGAGGCTAGAGAGAGAGAATTAAATGTGGAACGCGAAAAGATTGCAGCGGAAAAAGAGAAGTTAGTTATGGAAATGCAATTTAAAGAGAAACAATTGGCAATTGAGAGGGAGATATTTTGGAAAGACATGGATAAGAAGTTTGGTGTGACTGAGATAAACCTTAGGAATTTGGCAAAGGAAAGAGTTGAACGATTAGAAATGTTGATAGAAGAGAAAAGAAGGAAACAACTACAAAACATTTATGAAACGAATACCAAAGAGGTAATTCAAAAGTAATCGTCATTCGCAAACCTGATGAGACACTCACAAGTATAAGTACCCAAAGTGAAGTGACACAAGAAGAAAAAGATAAAGAAGAAGATAACACACAAATAGAACAGATTACACCAACTGTTAACGAAAACGAGATAACACAAATGTGTGATAACGCAACAGAAAGGAGTGGTGTTTACATCGATAAACAAGAAATAAACAAACATTCTTCATCAAATGATTCTACATCCGAGAACATAAATCAAAAACAAAACAAACGAGATTGTTTGTCTGTAAATGACATATTGTTGAAACATTCAAAAGTTACACGCATTGATGATTACTTGTCGTACTTCTGGTACACATTTAACAAACATACGGCATTGCAGCGTATGCATTACAGAAGATATGCAAGACTGAAAACAATAACATTGTTCCAATCAACAAATTTACAATGTGCAAATATTGGCATGAGTGCAGATGAGAGATTTTACAGGTTTGAAACAAAGAAAGAGAGAACGAAATAGAATGAAAGGAAGAATAAAAGAAAAATAAAATGGGATGAAAGTGTTAGGTTCATATTCACACAGAATACATTACAGACACATTAGGGTCTTAGGTCTTATTACTTAATTATGGCATGTGGCACTGATATAAATATATACTTTTTAGAGATGTTCATACTATCTAATGTCTCTACAATCAGTTGGATAATAATCTTGCTGACATTCTCAGTCGATTATAGTTGAATAGAAAGGCAGTTCTTTGTTATAAGTTAATTAATTATATATATTAATGTTCTGTTCTTTCATAAGTTATTAAGAAATTCGATAAAGATATATTCAGATAGTGCCGAATTGAGGGAACAATACTATAAGAATCAACTAAATATTAAGAATTATTATTACAAATAGAATTTAGTCAATTAGGTACATAGGTTACCGATTTTCCATTGACAGCGTGAGTGAAGGCAATACGCGGAATAAGAACTTCACAAGAGACGCATGATTGGAACATTCATTGGACATTCAATGGCTAAGCCAAGTATTTTGTTTTGTATTGTCACACTAACTGTGAACGGTATATGATTTTGTTATTAATAGTTATTCATTAGTTGATTGTTAAATTATTAATAAGTAATTGCAGATTGGTATTAATATGATATTGGTATTAATATAAATATTGAATTCGATGATATTAATTATTTACTTGCATTAACAAGGTTGTTGGATTAATTAATATTATAGTAGATGGATTAAGCTGCACAGAAGGAGCAAAAGAATAAATACAATCAAGCGACATTCTTAAGATATCCACAGGAAAAGGATCAATAGATTCTCAAGGCGGAAAGCGTATAAGTCACCCTACCCATGGAGATAAATTTCAGGAAAAGGAAAAGATGTATGGTACCAAACAAGGACAACAAGGGTCAACTACAACAAAAATGGTTACATGGAACACCTCATTATTACCCTCGTCCTAAACTCATGGTAAAACCTAGAGTTAGGACACACTTGTCTATTATGACAAGGTAGGGACTAATATGTTATTAGTTGGTCTGATTGCCCATAATCAGCCACACGACGTCCAACGGAGGGTTTGGACAGGTGGGCGTGCCCGTTATGTAGCTTTATTTTTTTTTAGGGTAGAAAAGGGGGTAAAACCAAGTACTATTCAGTTGTGGTTAAAATTGTTGTGGTAGTCGTACAGATATACAGATATAAAGAAAAAAATTATAAATAATTTTTTTTATCTGGGAGGGGGCATTATGCCACATAACGGAACACGCGCCACCAAGTATAAAGAAGAGACCTTACTGGATTTTCCCAGACAGTCACAAAACTGGACGACAAATATGAGAAACCAAGGAAAGGAAAACAACGTCATTGGACGGCAACGGGAGACGCTGTGAATTGTGGATTCGAAAGGATGTGTTTCTAAAAGGCTCCGTGTGAAGGTGACACCTGGAGGCGGTAATTTCGTGATGAAGCAGCTGGGAGTCCGGAGAGGAATGTATTAAAGACAACACAACAGTAGAAAGACCGGGTGCGGATACCTAGACTTTTATTTAATCAGTTGAACTGAGGATTTGGATAATTAAGCCTCAAGGGCAGCGAGCTGGACTCGGAGCTCGTAAGTAGATGTTATTTAAGTGAGCGCCGATCCTGCGTATAGGGATCAGCTCACGTTTCTACAAGAGTTATATCTTTTGTCCTGCGGCGGAATAAAAGTACGTCTTTCGCTTGCTCGATTTGAGTCTGCCATATATTCATGATCCTGTTGGTAAGATAGAACATGTTTTGTTGTTCTGATCTGTTCTTGACGAGTTCAATTTAAGTTGCTTTGAGTGTACGGTCCCGTGGGATTTAGAGGACAGGCACTTTAAGACAATAGGCATGTCTAATAATTACGTTTCAGTGTCGATTATCAGTTGAGAGTATAGTGTTTACATTCAGCGTTTAGTTGACCGGTAGTTTTGAGCA